>JAVQJD010097982.1:0-15878 GCA_036023655.1 Nannoperca australis | reverse complement strand
CGCCGGGTGCAGACGTTTGTGTTGGGGGGGTAACCGGGTGGTCGGGTTCTTATTTAACCCGACAAAAAGACGCGTAACGATTCAAATCCCCCCCCCCCCCCCCCTTGCAGCCTGCGAGTGTCACCAGTTTGGCTCGGTCAGCGCCTTCTGCCACAAGGCGACGGGCCAGTGCGAGTGTGTGCCGGGGGCCTCGGGGCGCCAGTGTTCCCACTGCCTGCCGGGCTTCTGGGGCTTCCCCCAGTGCAGAGAGTGCCAGTGCAACGGCCACAGCGAGTCCTGCCACCCTCAGACCGGAGAGTGTCAGGGCTGCAGAGGCTTCACCGCGGGACGCCACTGTGAGAGGTGCAGAGTGTGTGTGCTGCCTGGTCGTCAATGGCAACCAAAGCTGCCGTGTTGTGTTGTGGGCGCCCGTAGCTCCGTGATCGACGGGGTCGCTGTCTCCACGTTGAAGTGTCTTTAGAGTTCACGCTCTAAGGTGTGTCTCTGCGTCACCTGTTTCCCCTTGACTTCCAGGTGTCTGCACGGTTACCATGGTGACCCGGAGTTGGGTTCAGGTGGCCACTGTCGCCCCTGCATGTGCCCCGACGGGCCGCGCAGTGGACGCCAGTTTTCTGACAGCTGTTACCTCCTGGCTAACTCCAACCAGCTGGTGTGTGTGTGCAGCCCGGGCTACAAAGGTACACGCGCACACACACACACACACACACACACACACACACACACACAGTAATTGGTGACTTACTTCCTGTTTCCTCCTCGCCCAGGCGCCAGGTGTGATGAGTGCGCTCCCGGGTACTTCGGGAACCCCCTGGTGCCCGGCGGGCGCTGCATGCCGTGTCAGTGTAACAGCAACATCGACATGCACGACCCGGGGTCCTGTGACGCTCGGACAGGTGCCTGTCTCAAGTGCCTGTACCACACTCAGGGACACGGGTGTCAGCACTGCAAACTGGGTTACTACGGCAACGCAGCCACTCAGAGCTGCAGGAGTGAGTACAGCTGTTACTATATAGATATATAGATATATAGATAAATAGATATATAGATATATAGATATATAGATAAATAGATCTATAGATATATAGATATATAGATAAATAGTTCTATAGATATATAGATATATAGATATATATATATATATAGCGGGATTTGATAAACATGTTCAGTAGATATTTCTCTCATTTGTATTAGGTAGTAGTAGTAACCTTCATTGACCTTATAATAAAGTATTTTTTCTATACTTACTAAGATTTGTGGTAGATTTAAAGTAGAAACAAGATCTAACTTTCCCACATTAATATGACCATCATTCGGGCTCCAGTGTCTCGTCTTACAGACAGTTTGAGGGCAACGTTTGAAATAAAATGCTGCCGACTACGATCAGCTGTCGATCCCTGACTGTCGTCGTCTCTGCAGAGTGCACGTGTTACTCGGTGGGCTCGGTCCCTCGGGCCTGTTCGTCCCCCGCTGAGTGTCAGTGCGACCAGCTCAGCGGTCAGTGTCCCTGCCAGCCCAACGTGGTCGGTCAGAACTGCGACCGCTGCGCCGCCGACACGTGGAACATCGCCGGCGGGTCGGGCTGCGAGCGCTGCGACTGCGACCCCGTCCACTCCTCCTCGTCCTCCTGCGACACGGTGAGTCACAGTCCAACATCTGGCTGCATCATTTCCTGCATCCGTGTTACAACAGCTGCTCCAGCGAGACCTCCAAGACGCTCTGTTTTACTCGTGCACACAAACCTGCAGCAGAATAGCGTGCACCTACACACACACACACTGAGATTTGGGTTGTCTGTGTTTACCGGCTGCTCTGCGTCAGAGGAAGGAAGTCTCCGAATTCACTGTGGAGTAACTGAACACGTCTCTGTGAGAGAAGCGAGTTGTTTCAAACTACAAAGCTCCACCGTGTCTGCGTGCGAGAGAAAAGGCGTAAAACAAACGTCTGCTTCTTTCTTACTGTCTCATAACATTTTGCGGTATCGTGTGGAGCTGAAGTGTGTTTGCTGTCGCCGCAGGTCACAGGTCAGTGCTTGTGCAAACCCGGTTTTGGTGGCAAGACGTGTCGGGAGTGCAGAGAGCTCTTCTGGGGGAATCCAGAGGTCAAATGTCACGGTAGGTCATCATCACCCATCTCCCTATGTACGAACGAAAAACTACAAACAGAAGTCTGTTTTTTCCATTGTTCATTTTTATATGAACATAAAATATGTAAGGACATTTGGAAATTACCAACGTTAGTGGTTTTATGATTAAAAGAGCACTCGCATGAAAAGTGAAGTCGCTCCATAAAGTTTCCATCTCCAGTTAAAATGAATGTTTGCATCTTGTTTCCATCTGCTGCAAGTGGCCAAAACAAACACACCGTTAATGGAGGTTTAAATGTTTCCCTCTGCCTGCGCTGCAGCCACTTTCACTTCCTGCTTCCTTTTCTCTCCGGGATGTTTTGCCTCAGTGAGTAGAAACAGTTTGGTGAGTTCAGGTGACGACCAGGAACACGCCGCTGTCACTCCTCCGTGTTTGTATGTTGAAGGTCACGACACTGTTTACCCAATAAGGACATGAAGACTCTCAAACAGCCTTAAATCTCACGGCCGCTGTTTCAAACCACTGTGCACGAGTACATCACCGTCCCGATGCTTCCTGACTGTTTCTGTTTCCTTTAAAACTCAACAACTCTTCTTCTGTCCCTGAAGTCCTCGTGGGATATGATTCTCGACTATTTTTGCTGCTCTTTTTGCGTGGGTTTTGAATGAGGAAGCACACCAGTCGACAGTGATCACATGCCGGCGCTCCGTGTCCCACAAAGTTTGATCGTCTGCTGAACAAACTGCAGAAATGTGCGGCCCACAGTAGCTGGCTCGCCCTCAGAGGAAGAGAGAGCGAGTAGGAAAGAGGGAACGGGATCTGGGAACGACCTGGTGTTCCCTGCTCATGAGAACCAGATGTTCTCCAGAACTCCAGGGCATCCCGGAGTTATTCCTGCCGTATTCCCTGAAGGTCTCTTAAGCTGTTGAACCAGCTGGACCTCGCCCTCATGTGCGCCGATGATTCGTGGGAAATGGTGAGCGCCGTGGCCACCTTGACTGACAGATGTGCGGTCACGTGACACGGCGTTGATAATATCCAGGTCACAGCTGAGAGGC
This sequence comes from Nannoperca australis, assembly GCA_036023655.1. Taxonomy (NCBI): domain Eukaryota; kingdom Metazoa; phylum Chordata; class Actinopteri; order Centrarchiformes; family Percichthyidae; genus Nannoperca; species Nannoperca australis. The sequence goes on along the minus strand of JAVQJD010097982.1, from coordinate 12,736 downwards.
TGTTTCTGACGTCAGAGGTTCACGTGTTTGTCTTGTGGCATCTCGTTATTGGTGTTGTTCACCACGTTCATCCGGCCCCCGAGGGGGGACACTGCACCGCGTGGCATAGATCACACAAATAAATGCAAAACCCTATCAAACTGAGCCTTCTACACCAACCCTCCTCCTCCTCCTCCTCCTCTTCCTCTTCCTCCTCCTCCTCTTCTTCTCGGGGTGGGGGGGGCAGCGCTGTGGAGTGGGTCAGGATGACCTTCAAGGTCTTGTTCATGTCTAAGTTTATTTCCTGGAGGTTGGATAAACTAAACATTTCCCTGGGGAGACTTGAAAAAGATCCCACTTCTGTTTAATGCTCCAGTATTCTCAGTCCATTAGTCTCACGAGATCTTTACATGGAAAACAAGTTATAAAGTTATATTTTTCTTTTTGGATTGTTGTGAATTTCACGGTAAAATACTTCAAAATCAGTGGACAGATAGTTTCTCAGTGGACTCGAGAAGATTAAAAAGCCTCCTAACGTCCAGATGTTTGACCTTTCATGCCAAATTAAACAGTAATTTCCTTTATATATGCAGATGAGTTGTCCTTTATTTCTTTGTTGGGTTTTGTTTGAATTCTTTCCAGGAGTTCATCCAGTTTACGTTTTATAATTTAAAGTTACACAACGTGTGTTTTAGAAGTCGTGTCCTGAGATTTGACCATTTTCAGGCCAATAAAAACTTTCCCATGAGAGTTAATCACTGACAGAGCAGAGGAAACTCTCTTGTGAAACATTTACACAACATGTAGAGAAACCTAAGGACATTTCATAGAAACTATATAAATGAACAGAACATTTCAGAGTATTTCAGGTGTCTGGTGCTGCGGGAGGAACTTGAACTTGGTACAAAGTGTTTCTTCTACATGGTGAATGTGTATTGCGGGATATTTTGGGATTCCTGGAAATTCCTGTAATAGTTTCCCCCTGACTTTCCTGTGTGTGTTTCCAGCTTGTGACTGCGACTCTCGGGGGATCTCCAGCGAGCAGTGCCACCGTGCGACGGGTCACTGCACCTGTGTGGAGGGCGTGTCCGGCCCGCGGTGCGACGAGTGCGCCCGCGGCTACACCGGGACCTTCCCCGACTGTGAGCCCTGCCACCGGTGCTTTGCCGTCTGGGACACCGTCGTCGGCGAGCTGACCAATCAAACTCGAAGTCTGGAGCTACAGGTGACGGAGCTCAAGACCAGTGGGCTGACGGCGCCGTATCAAACATTAATCGGCAGCCTGGAGACCAACGCCAAGGCCGTCAGAGAAATAGTCGAGAGCAACCCCGCAGCCGTGAAGCTGGAGCTGATTCAGGACCTGATGCATCAGATCACGTACGTACACAAACACACATCTGCACGGGTGCAGGAGCAGCTCCTCTGGGTCTGAGCTCCGGTGTCTTGTTCCTGCAGCGGTTTGATGTCCTACCTGAACGGACAGCTCAACACGACAGAGGAGGCGGTGAACGTGCTCCACGGCGACGCCAACGCCACCGACGCAGAGTTGGACGCTCTGACCGACGAGGCCAACCGGCTGCAGCTGAGCGTCCAGCAGCTCCGACAGGAAGTGCACTACATCAAGAACGCCAACGTCCAGGGTGAGACACTCACCCGGAAACAAGCGTGGCGGCAGCTTGCTGCTTCATTCATGCTTTTATTCTGCAGCCGTCTCTTGAAAGTCTTTTCTTCATAAAAGTCATTTTTGGTTTCATATGTTTTGACTGTTTTTCTGAAATAAATGTCAACATGCTTCGGTGAGGTTTGGTGGAGTTCGTGCACGAGCCGAAGGAGAAGTGATCTGTTCCTGAAATGAGTGACGTGATTTTCTTCCCGACAGACGATGAGCATGTGTGTGTCGTGTTTCAGGGGCCATGGACACCATCGCAGCCGCACACATGAAGTCTGTGATGGCGGAGCTCCGCACCAACGCCTCCACCAGTGACCCCGGGAACACGGTGCAGCAGTCGGCCGCAGTACGGAAAGCCACGGAGGACAATCTGAGCGGCAGTCAGAAGGAATTTGACCGCAAGCACCAAAGAAACTCCCAGAAGCTGAACAAGCTGTCGGACGAGCTGAGAACCTTTAACCTGTCAGCACTGAGTGAGAAGGTGAGCGAGATAAATACAGAAATATCTATCTATGTTACATTTTATCAATAAATGAATGCCTAAATTTATTGTTAATACAATTTGTGGTGCATTTAATGGCATATCAATTCATTTATTGACTCATTTATTTATTTATTGGTAATTATGGCAGTTTCGGTCCTCCGTACTTCTGTGTCTGCAGACATGTGGTGGTGCAGCTGAGGGGGACGGCTGCTCCGGCTCCCCCTGCGGTGGTTCGGGTTGTGTCGGCGAGGACGGAGCGCCTCAGTGCGGCGGAGAGAGATGTGGAGGCGCTGCCACCACCTCCCAAACTGCTCTCAAATCAGCCTCCGCGCTGGACCAGGAGATCCTAGCAGGGATGCAGGAGGTGGACAAGCTCTCCAGGATGGTGCGTGTCATTTTGTTTTATAACTAACGCAGAGAAGCTCCAGATGGGTGTGAGGAGATCACGGATTGTTGTTTGTGGTTCAGGTGTGGGAGGCCAACAACCGCGCAAACGAGGCCAAGCTGAACGCCATGGAGGTGCTGATGAAATCCAACCGGAGCAAAGAGAGAGTGGAGCAGAGCAACGAGCAGCTGCGCAGCCTCATCAGAGAGATACGAGACCTGCTCACCAGTGAGTTACACTTTCACACAGTCTGAGTTTCATGGCAGCTCTAAAATCATATTCTGAGCTGTAACTCTTGTGTTTTAACACCTTTCTAGTCTGAATGATTTGTTGACAAAGATAAAGGTTTTATGTAAATGGGGAGAAACGGCTGCAGGAAAGTCTTCCAACAAAGTGCAACTGGACTGAAATTAACTCTGTTTAAAACTTACATTTATCTTAAGGCCATGAAATGATCAACATGTAAAATACTGTAGAAAACTGACTACATGTGTGCCTAAAACTAAAGGACCAAGTCAGTTAAGTCATTTTTGGTAACCGATGAAGTCTGAACTTTAACCCAAATTCCCCAGTTTTTATATATTTTTTAATGCAAGTTGTAAAATGTTCAATATGCAACCATCACTTTATTGTCTTAAAAAACGCGACTGTGTTTTGTTTCCAGATGAAAAGGCAGATGTCTCCGTGATTGAGGCGGTGGCCAACGAGGTGTTGGCTCTGGAGATGCCGACCTCGACGGAGAAGCTGCAGGAGCTGACGGAGGAGATCCGGGACAAGGTCGGCACTCTGACCAGCGTGGAGACGATCCTCAGTCAGAGCGCTGAGGACATCCAGGTGGCAGAGACGCTGCTGAGACAGGCCAAGGCTGCCAGGTAACACGCACGCTGACATCTGCAGCGTCAAACCAAGACGTCACAACAAACATACGTCCTTAATATTCTCTCTGTCCGTCAGTGAGGAGGCGTCCAACATGAAGGACGCCGTAGACGTAGTGAAGGCAGCTCTGGACGAGACTGAGCGCGCTCGGATTATCGCCAAGGACGCCATCCAACTGGCCCAGAACAACACTAAGGGCACCCTGGACCTGCTGGTCTCTGTGAGTCTGACCTCTGACCTCTGACCTCCAAGGTTACGGAATAAAAACGTTGTTGTTGTGCACATATTCTCTCATATCCAGGCTGATTCAAGCTTCATGTGCTCATAAATGATACAGAAGCATTATCTTATACTTTAATGTGTGTGTGTGTGTGTGTGTGTGTGTTTGTCAGGTGGAGTCGGAGACGGCCACGTCGGAGCTGAAGCTCAGCAACATCACGGGTCGTCTGGTTCAGCTGGAGCGGGAGGTCGGCCTGCTGAGACAGAACATCCTGGACGTGGACCGCCTGGCGGAGGCGTCCGGGCGGAGCAGTCAACAGGCCAGACTGACCGCAGAGGAGGCGCAGCAGGTCTCACATGCTCCTCACTTCACACAGCGTGCTTTCACCCGCTGCTGCTGTCACCCCGGTAATGCTCGTGTGTTTGTGTGAAGGACTTTGACGGGGAGCTGAAAGAGAAGTTGGAGGATGTGCAGGACCTGGCGCAGGATAAAGGGGAGTCGGTGCTTCAGGCGAGGAGGAGAGCGGACCAACTGCAGCAGGAGGCCAAAGAGCTTCTCGCTCAGAGCAGCGGCAAGCTGCAGAGACTCGGAGGTAGCCAGATATGTTTAAAGTCTTGTCATGAACACCACAGACACGTCCTACAAAGGCTTTCATCTCGACACACTCTTTATCTCCTGTGTTGTCAGAGTTGGAGAAGTCGTACGAGTCCAACCAGCAGGTGCTGGAGGTAAAAGCTGCAGAGCTGGCCGAGTTGGAGCGAACCGTCCGCCGGATCCTGGAGGAGATCAGCCACAAAGTGACGCTGTACAGCACCTGTGTGTGAGGCGCACCTGTGTGTGAGGCGCACCTGTGTGTGAGGAGCCTCTGGACGCTGCAGCACCTCCATCTCTTTACTGTTCTCCTGTTTACTGGCTGGGATTTTTAATGGTGCCAAATGTTTTTAAAGAATACTGCTCCCAGATGATTCCTTAAGTATTTTTTAGCTATTGAGACCAAACTCTGTGATACGTTTCACACCGTCAGTGCCAAAGGCTTTTAATTGTGTGTGAGTATTAAGGAGTCCCAAAGGAAACCACTTAACGCCAACGTGACCTCAGTGCTCCAAACCAACAATGTGTAGAGAATATAAAACAATTTATCTGTATAAGATACGACAATCTGTGTATTTAAATATATGACTGAACATATTTCATAGAAATATTAATGTTTTTTATGTACTGAATAAGCCCAAAGATATGAAAATTCATCTGGACCAAAAAGTATTTGTGAATGGTTCTGTGACTACAGACAAATATTAAATTTGGATTTGAAAATGAAGTTACTGAAGCATCCAGGTGTATTTTCTTCTTGGTGAATGGTCATTTCCACACGTTATATGTAACAGTTGATAAGTTTCATTATATTACACCTGCATTAATCAATATTTTCCATGTAAAAACAAAGAAAACAAAAAAACTTTAGCTTCTTTTAGCTTATTAACAAAGATACTAAACAGGGACAATGCAGTTATCTACTAATAAAATGTGCTCATTTCTTTAGCTTTATTGACCATTTGATTAATTTAATTTAATACATTTATATATATAATTTAAAGATAATTAAACTACATAAAATCAGCAGGAGTCCTAGTCAAAAGTAGAACTGGTACTCTGCTAAGCTAGGATAGTTAGCTTTTAGCAGGACTAGCTTATCTGGTGTTACTTTATTCCGTTATGATTTTTGCTTCTACCTTTTTTATGTTGTATAACAAACTCAATACTAAGATGTTGGAGCGTCGACACTGATTTTTCAATTAAATTAATCAGGTAGAACAACGTCGGCTGTAATGTTAGTTAGCTAAGCTAGCTTTAGCTAAACATGCTTAAACTAACGACGGCTATGCGACGAGCTAATGTTAGCTAGCTAGCCAAACATTGTTTGCTAATTTTACATTTATTCCATAAATTGCATTTGGTGAAACATGTTGAAAAGTCAGATTATTGTCCACTTGGACCAACTTAGCATTAACTGTATGAAATAACATTAATTCTACCCAGAAACTAAACAGTTTTAATATATATTAGGATTTAAGTTAGAATATGTCACTTTATTCTTTACCTTTCCAGCCACGCTTCAAATGTATGACACACTGATAGCACGTGAGTTATTATACGCTAAACTTGGACAAAGATGACAAACCCTACTTACAATAACAGAAAAACATATTTTTATTTGCATTATTTGGCATTCAGAAGAATATTTTGTTCCTGTTAAAATAGATCATCCTCCATGAAATAAAAATGAATTCAAAATCAATACAAAAGCTGAGGATCTTAGGACACGGGCTTACCTTGAACACCTGTACTGATATAATGAATCTCAGCTTTAGGATCTCAACACAGACAATTAAAGTCCACAGGACTGTTCCCACACTTTCACTCAGGAGAAGTGTCAAACCGTGTGATGCCATTGTTCTGTTGTTACGTAGCACTTCTAACAGTGACAACAGTAGATTCACGTGTTTATAATTCTTGTACAATGGTTGGACAGATGCCGGGACTGAGAGGCCAAAGATGAGGTTGATTTGTTTTATTTTGACGCCTCAAGAACATTTAATATTTATTTTCTGTTGTATATTGTTGTATTCTTGAAAGCATAACCAGATATTTAGTTAATCTCACACCATCATGGGACAACTGAAAGGCTTTTCTAATCAAATGATGGGATGGATGTTAGCAGCTCGATGAGGCAGGACGAGGGAGATTTAACAGACGGACAACACGCTGGAATGATCTCCGTTATCAGACATCTGGTGTAAAAATATATGGAGTTGTGGTCAGAGAGGAACCCTCACACACGACAACAACAACTACAACTTCTTTTGTGAAAGTGCTTTGGGTCTTTTTGTTGCTAGGACTCCGGGTGGAGACAGACGTCGAGTTCCTGTATGCACAGGCCTCAGGTTGGGGGTCTAGTCCCTGCTGCGGGGGTTGTGTGGTGGAGGAGCTCCCTCCAGAGGAGCTGAGCTGGGAACCGAGAGCAGCTGGCCGGCGTGCATGCGTTCATTGACGCGCAGCTGACAGCCGTCCTGCAGCATACGTAGGGCTATCTTGGCAATGTTGCGTGAATCGTCCAGCCCAGAGTGAGGACGACCTTCGTACTTCAGACCCAACTTCTCCAACATGGTGCTCAGCTTCGTCTGTGTGCGAGGCACCTGGAGGAGGAAACTGCTGGTTGGTGGCTCGCAGGTGTTAAATATTCCGTTTCCAATTTAAAAGCTGTTAAAAACTCAAACCTTGTAGAAGTTTCCGTATGACTTCCGTATGTTTATCCACTTCTTTGCAAACTGAGGATATCTGATCCGGCTAAGCCGGCACTGGATGTTGAGGAACTTGCTCATATCCCAGGCTCTAAAGAAGACGGAGAACAAAAGCAGCAACAAAACCACCGGTTAAGATTTCACTAAACTAAACTAAAGCATTACTGAATTCAAACATCTTACCCGTCAGTAAGAATGGCGTATTTGTACTTTGTCCCGAGCTCCCTCTCCTGAAGCCAAGCCACGACCCGCCGAAGAACTGCAGGAAACGGCTCTGCTTCATCGACCATTTTCTGCTCCACAAAACAACAACAATTCATTCACGTACACAAAAACTCGTTAATATGACGCCGATATCAAAGACACCAACCTGTGTTATTCCTGTTAACTTCACACAGAAGTCTGAAAGCTGTGGGTTTGACTCTGGTTTCACATATTCCTGAAAGGAGTCCACCTGCAAAAGAAATTGGATAAGAACATTAATTCATACAAACATAGATACAATACTAGCTCTGCAGGTAAATAACTGAGCAACATCACAAACTCAACTTACAATTTCTAAAGTGTGCGTGTTGATGAGAACCATGGGGAACTCGATGATTTCATGGTGGAAGTCTGCAGGGTTGTCCTCCTCACACGTTGCTTCAAAGTCCACCACACAGATGTAGTCGTAGTAGGTGTCAGTGGGCCCTCCCTCTGCAGCAGACTGCAGCAGCTTCTGCTTCTTATAGTGGCTCTTTAACCTCTTCTTCATCACATCTTTTACACCTCTTTACACACGAAGAAAAGGGATTTAGAAACACTTTGTCTTTGTTGTGAAGTTCAGGTACTTTTGATACCAGCGGTGAAACGTCTCTACGCTCGAGGTCTCTGCATATATATGAACCTGTATGTGCACAATGATTTTTAACGTAGTGTTTACAGTATTGTGGCTACTATTCTTACCGTGTGTCGAGCTGCAGCTCTGCTAACTTGATCCGAAGCTCGTCCTTGGACATGCGGTTGATGTGTCCATTAGCCAAAGCGATCTCTTTGTACACCGGATGACTGAAGTCGCTGTTGGACTGAGACGGGGACACCTGAGGATCAGATTCTTCGGCAGGACATTTCCTGCTGCAGGCCTTTGTCTGAAGAGACATGAAGTCGGTCATGATGTGTCAGAAACAAACATACGGAGCATGAAGCAACTTGTTAATCAGGTTAGTTTGTAGAAAGAAAGATAATGTCAGAGTAAAGTCAAAAAATCTGTCAGCTCTGATCTGTAAAAGTGTACAGGTCAGACATGTACCTCAGTATCTTTCGACAGAGAAGCTTTACTTTGATTTGGTCTTTCAGTTGTTAAATTAAGGACATGGCAGCTTCGCTAGCTGTTCCCACTGCCACGTTTCTATAGAAGTAGCTTCAGTTCAATACATTAGGCTTTAAATTGAAGTGTTAAACACAACTGTGAACTAAGTACTTGTTCATAACAACCTGTATGCCATTACTACTGGACATTTACGTGTTAGAAAAGAGTTAAATTTAGTGTTTAATCTGACTCAGATGTAGACATGAAGCTAGCTTGCTGCTCACACCAACCTTTTCATCTTCTCTTGTATTAGACATCTTTACATTGACGTCCTTGGCGTGAATATTCTCCTTGTGCTCATCCATTTAAAGTGGAAATTAATCCAGAAACAAGTCGGTAATTTAAAAAGTAAACTAACCTGACGTGAATTTGATTCATGAAAATAACGAACCTATCTAACGCTAGTGGTCTTGCTAGCTACACTTGCTAACATTAGCTACCACGATAGCCAACATTCCAGTCACTTCACTCCATAAAGTATATGGTATCTGCGTTTAAGCTGCCGAGTACGAAGCTAATCCGTCAAGTTATTATTATTATATGTAAAAAGTTATCTAACAACGCGTTTTTACCGATAACGCTATAATGTCAGCGCCAGTAGCGTTAGCTCTCCGCAGCAACATTAAACTTATTTTGAGAGTTATGACGACTTCCGCTTTGCGCCAAAACAACGTGACGCGCTCTGCCGCCATCTTGTGTTTGGATGATACAAATAACGTCACATACCGGAACCGACCTGTGGTTACAAACTGTATTTTGGCATAATGTAGTTTTTTATAAACATAATATGGATACTCGCTTACTGGATTTGATTACTTTGATCACTAAATGTCACGTTCACACATGCTCCAGTTTTGATGTTCGTATGCATTAATTTAGACTAATAACATGTTAATTAATCAATCATTCACACTGGTTGAACATCCCGTGAACATAACACATGAAGATAGGATACACAAGGTATACATGATCTTTAATGTTCACTGTCTCATATAACTGGGGTGTATTACAATGTGTTATAACTAGATTTCTTCATCTGCTTTAGTAAAACAAATGTCTTTACATGTCATGGATATCTGTATAGTCTTAAAAACTCTGAGGCACTGCTCATATCCGACAGCTAGGTGGCAGTCTCCTCCAGGTTTTATTCTGTTCCACGCATGCATACATAGAATATAATGTAAATACTCCTCAGTAAATGCACAGGACTCAGCAGCCATTGGAACATAGCCTGGACCAGTCGTTGCCTTTGTGAGGAATATTAACTTCTGCAGAAACAGAGCAGCGTTCAGGGCAAAGAGCAGGACGACAGAAAAAGAGCAAAACACTGTGAATAATGAATCTGAGGCCGGCAGAACTGGATGAAAGATTTATGATCCACAAAACTGCTGGACCATGGACTTCCTACTTGTTGTGTGTGCCGTCACTGTGGCTGAAATGCTTCTGGCATGTGAACGTGTTTGCTATGTTTTGATGTTTGGCCATCAAATCAAATCAGATCAGATCAAATCAAATCAAAATGTCTTCCTCGATGGAGATCCTAAGTCAAAACCCCCTGACATCTATTTCAAGATGCATCTGTGAATCCTTTTCGCCCAAATTAAATCACTTTCACTCGTCCCTCATCTCCACAGGTGAAAGCATTAATACCAGTGTAGCAATAAAAACCTAAAAGTATCTGTAATCCCTTTAAATACTGGACACAGTGACTCCACACTGTATGTCAAGTCATTTACACCCATTTTATGTATGAATTCCTTATGATGCCTGCAGAGTGGTTTGATCTCCATCCGCTGGATAATGTTTAATGGATCGGGAGAAAAAGGGACCAATAGGAAACAGAAAATCAGGAGCAATGTTAGAAAAACAAAGATTTATTCTCTCATTTGAAAAATCTAATAAATGTAAAGGAAAACCCATACCCAGAAACTAATGCACATGGAAGAGACAGAAATGTGAAAATATACATTATGAATTCAGGAATACAGCTTTCTTAGAGGAGGAGGCAGAAATAGTGTTTGAGCCAATTTGGAAAAACACATTAAACAAGAAAAGAAAAACGAATTAATTTCAGTGTTATTTCGAAGGCTAAGGTGCCTTAAAAATCTCCATATTTGGCTTTTGAAGGGACGCAAACAGAAGTTACACAGTAGAAGAAGACAGCTGCATTAAAAAAGGCATCAGTCTCCCCCCCCCCCCCCATCATCACAGTGATACAGGTTAGGGAGCTCGGAGCTACATCGTCCAGTTTCCTCTGTCCAATCTGTAATGCTGCATTCAAAGCACATGGGAAAAACAGTCGCCGTGGTGTTCATGTTACCACTCAATGGTTTTAGTGTTAAATTGTAAACGCTGCTTTTACTGACATTTCATTTCAGTAGTGCACGAGCAGACATACTTGTTTCAAGTAAAAACCACCAATTAAAATCCATAAGTCGTAACATATGATGGCGGCACTTTCTGAGTCACTTCACAGCTGTGAGAGAGTCAAGTGTGAAAAGGCTGAAAGGAATTATTCTGTCAAATCAAATGTAGCAGCGGGAATAACCCACGGTTTAAAACAAGTCTCAACAGGTGGGAATCATTCAAGTGCAGACTTTGAACTGTCAGAGCGTTGCTGTTGTTATTCCCACCGCACCTGAATGCAGCACAACATCAAAAAAGGTTTCACACAGTTCATTTGTGTTCAGCTTGTAAAAAAGGCAGTCCAATAAAATCGTTTCGAGCTTTCGAGCTCTTCTCTAGTGGTGTAGTCTTCAGTCCGCCTGCTGGAGGGTCGATGCTGCAGCTGCAGCCGAGTGACGCGCGTCAACTCACACGAACCAAATGGTTTTTCTCAAACAGCTTCGAGAAGCGAAGGTCACCCCGAAAAATATAAAAACAGATTTCACACCACGAAAGCACTGAATTAAGAAGACAGGAGGGCGTTTTAGAAGCTTTCCTTCAAAAGACATTTTACATTTAGGGAAATACGCTTATTGGCTTTTGTGGCCTAGAGGATTGATATCACTCTCGTGTCTGTACGTATGAAGCTAGTTAGCTTAGCTTAGCACAAAGACTAGAAACAGGGCTAGCAGCATCTCTAACGTTCACTAATTAACACATTATTTTTAACTTAAAAACAACATTTTGAGGTTTTACGGGGGTTGTGGCAGGAAGTTAATGCTTCTATACAGGAAATAGTCCCACACATAAAACTAAATATATAGCCAGTTAATTAGTGAACTTTACAGGTGCTGGTAGGTGGACTTTGTTACCTTTAGCTAGCTGTTTCCCTTTGCTTCCACTCTTCTACTCTATGCTAAGCTAAGCTAATTGTCACCGGGCTCTAGCTTCGTATTTGGCGTACAGATGCCAAGAAAGCAAACAATTTCTTTAAGAAACACAGCATAGACGGACACAAACGCACGCACACACTTTAAAACGCCCTTTTGAATGAGACACAGGAACAGTGTGGGGTTCAGACACGCGGTACAAACGAGCCTCCAGGTGGACTTTGTGTTGTCACAGCCGGCTGGTGTACACGGAGGTGTACTGTGCGGGTTCACACACTGATCGACTGGCCACATTCTGCCAGTGACTGTTTGTTTCGAGGTGCGAGGTGGTGCTATGTGTAAAGATACACGTCCATTTAAGGACAGGAAACAATCACTGTATTTCCTGCCTTCAGTAAAACTCCTCCTCCTATATTTAGGTTTTAGTGTCTGCGGTTGGTGCGACCAGGATCTCCTGACGACCAGATGACAGCAAGGGGGGGGGGATACTTTGGACTGTAGTGATGCAGCGATTCAGCCTTGTAGACAGCATGTTGTTCTGTTCACTTGTGATTTATCAGCTTACATCTGTGTGTGTCGTGTGTTGGAATCACTGTGCAGGTGCATTCTGGGAAAAAGGCTTTGAGGATTTGTGTGGCCCCCAGATTTAGACATGCAAAGTCATAAATCAAGTAACCGTGGAGCCTGGAAACGCTGGGGGATCGGGGCTGGTGTAAGGCTACATGTAAACTCCTCCCCCAGCTCTCGTGTTGCCATGACGACGCACCTCAGGGAGAACTGGTCGGTTACGGTTTTCCCGTCTCATTCGTGGTCCTGGATCAGTGCGGGAGGACCAACCGTTCCAAAGCACACTGTAAATGTTCCCAGTTCTTCCACAGCAGCGCTAAAACAGACACGCCCACGCAGGTGAGCGCCAGGTGGAGGCGGCTGCGCAGCAGCGGGGCGGTGAACTTGGCCGCCGTGGAAACGCACACCAAGATCACGGTGACGATAGCCAGCATGATGTTGATGCACTTCCCCAGCAGCACCTTGGCGTCGGTGTTTTCCACCTGGACTGTCTGCTGCTGCTGCTGCTGCAGCTCCAGCTTAGAGACGCGAGTCTGGCACGCCTCCAGGACCTCCTGCACACACACACACACACACACACACACACACACACACACACACACACACACACACACACACACACACCCACACACAC
>JAVQJD010097979.1:0-35342 GCA_036023655.1 Nannoperca australis | reverse complement strand
CCCCCCCCCCCCCCCCCCCCGGGCGCCCTTTATTCATGTTATCTGTAGGCCATATCGACAGTCTACATCAGTCACCTGCTTCTCAGCGAGCCTCTGGGGGAGGGGGAGGTGATGGGGGGAGAGGGGTTAACGGTGGGGCTCCAAGAGCGCATGGGGGATGGGGAGAAGGGATGGGTAGGTGGGGGTGGGGGTGGGGGTAAAAGGTTAAACTGGATCAGAAGAGTCCTGATTGAAATGGGTGAAAAAGGGCAAACTCCAGGAGTTGGTGCACACATAAGCAAGCTTTCCCTCAACACAAACACACTCTCACAGCCCAGAAGACGGTGCCCCCTCAGTGTAACCCTAGCCTAGTCAGACATTTCCTGATGAAAGATGGCCAGATCCAGCTTCAGGAAACAGTCGCTCTCAGTTGGATCACCCCGGCTCCGGAAAACAATGTGGAGCAGAGCAGCCAGAGGAAGCCTGCATGGGGAAATTCCCTTTAGTCAGAGACATCTTAATCTGCTTCCAAAAGCACAAACAGCACTAATGTTGCATACGAGAAATAAAATTAAAAAAACTATTTGATAGGAGCGAATGCAGCATGGTGTTTCGTAATGAGATATGGCGTATTGATATATAATTATTTGGCATTCATAATGGATCTTCAAGTCTATTCTTGTCAGGACACCCACTGGGAATTTGATTTGTTTAGTCTGTGAGAGGCAAATCACACTGATGATTGATGATTTCAAAAAAGAAAAAGAAAGAAAACATTACAAAAGGAAATCATAATACTAATATCTTGGTAGAAATGCCTTACTAACCACCTTGCCTCTGTCTGCATTATTCGTGTATTTAAAAAAGGAAATGCATTGAACATAAACCATACAATAAGAAATATTATTTTGCATTTACTTGACAAAAACAACTGCCATGTGTCTGTGTATGCTAATATATGGACACACTGTATTCTTCATGCATTATTCAAAAAGCACTATTCTTCATTCTGACCCAATTTAATACCAATGAGCAAAGACAAAGGCATTTCACACAAAATGCACAAAAAAAATACACAATTACTTTGCATAGTTGCAACGCTTACTGTACAAAAAGAAAAATAATAAGATACCAAATATTGGCCTCTTCTGTAGATTCTTACAAAACTGTGTAGCAGGGTGGCAACATGACAATTTTGATGAAAGCTAATTAGAATTTTTAAATGTAGTAAAAACGACAGTCTCTCACCCCGTCTGCCACATGTATGGCTAATTATCAGCTAATTAACACCTCAACTAATCCCTTCATATTTACCTTTGCATACAAACATAGCTGTCTGATCATTTACATGATCCTTTCTTCATGTTTTTTCCCCCTCCAAGTTACACAATGAGTACATTTCTCTGCAAGGCTGGTTTCAGATAAATTCATCTGTTGCACAAAGTTTTCTCATTCTAAACTACCTTAAGTAGAACCAATTTGCCATGAATTCTGGGTAAATTAAAATGAAAAACATTGCTATCTGAGTGACAACAAAGTGCTCAGCTTCCTTCACCCCAGCAGAAAATGTTGTTTTCCTGAAGGAATTCAGCAGTTACACAGACACTTTACTGGGAAGGTGCAGAGTGTATCAACACAAAAGACTTCCAGTAGTATAAAATCTCAGTGTAGACTTGTAGCAGGGCTGTGGCTTCTTAGTTTGATGGTTAACTCATCAGTCAGGCTCTCTAAAAACTCTGTCCTTCATCATCGCTCCAGCTGTTAAGACAACAACAAATCTTGCGCCAACTTTTACTCTTTTGTGATTTGGTGCCCCTGCGCAGCACATGTCACTGACTATTACCATGGAAACATGGGTCTGACTGGGGATACTGGGTGGCTAACCTTTTATGCTTAAAATACGTCAAGTCTTTATTTCTGTGAAACTGTCATTAAGGTAATCTAAAAGCAAAACGAAGACTGGCCTAACACTACAGATAAAATAGATTTGTGAAACGGGCCACTGTTGAGCTCAGAAGTATTTTGTCGGCATTCTCGTATGGAACTACACCTGAAGCATACATTAAACATCTTGATGGTGTATCAATACATAAACACTTGATGGAGACTGCAAACATGCAAACACTCACTCCCCCCGAGAACTGAGAACATGCTTTCACAGACATGTAACTGTGGTCATCAATCAACAAAGTGGAGGAAACCCAAACAAACACACACACGCACACACACATTTCCCCCCATTAATCACTGGTTGTTGGTCTGGGTTATTCAAAGACACATGTTTCCTGACCAGTGGGCACCAACAACAGGGTAAAGGGGAGGAAATTGCTGGAGGGGAGCTCATGTAACTTAACAGCAAACATGACGATTGGAATTTATGACACCTGCTAAAACCCCAATTTCAGAATCAACAGACTCACTCAAGAGCCATTTGTCAAAGTGATTTTGAAGGATGACAAACGTCTAAATATCTGCCAAAGAAATGAAACTGTTAAACCTTGAACATTAAGCTTCTGCATTAGCGCAAATCATGTGGTGACATACTGCTGTAACCGCTGAGCATAATTACCATATAATTACATCCTGATTGATAATTAATAGTTCAGTACTGCCTTCACACTTTAATAATATCAACCAAAGCTCTAATTTGTGCAGACACATACGGCGAATGTTTTGTCTAAGGGAGGTTCAGGGGTCCATGGAAAAAAATTGTAGTATATGAAAATACACAGAAGGAAATGTTTTTGTTATCTGATGGGGCCCTCAGACAAAATTGCACACTTGACAAATCTTTAAAAAGTTAGAGAAGCACTGTGAAATATATATATTTTTTTTATAAGCACTTAAACTGCTGATATTTGTCACAGAATGACATAGTATTCTTTATTTTATATTATATTATATTATTTATATGTCACAGACCAAACAAATACGTGTGTGTTTTACAGTGATTTTACCACCTCTTTTGGACATTTTACTATTAAACTTAAACATTTTTGGTGACACTATTCCTCTGTGCCTGTCCCTAATTAGACAGACTGCTTTCCCATCTACATTAAGTTACACTCAAAGAGACATACAATATATTTTTTCAATGAATAAACATCCATTTATTTTACTCCAAATATACTAATCTATTAAAACCAGATTTCCACTACAGTAGGTCACATCTTTATACTTAATCTTTTCAGAATAACAAATCATTTTGGATGCAAAACAGGAAAATAAGACTTAGGCAGTTCTCAGTTAAATCAGATGACATGTGAAAACACAACACTATTCAGAGGATTATAACCTGAAATGTGTTGTTTCTGGGCGTGTATGACTAAATCGGTATCTCTGTGGGAAAATCAGTGATTGTTTTTGTGCTCCAGTTGCCAAGCTGCTTTGTCATATCTTGCAAATAGGGCAACATTTAGCCAAAAACAGCCCAAACAATTATACATAAAAAAAACAGCGAAGTTAAGCAGTGAATTAATATATGAGAAAAATATCAGAAACTAGAATCTATTCAAGCAGACTCGCTCTATTTTCAGGGAACTCTGCAGATTTAACGTGGAGGTCACAATCCCACCAACAGAGACCTCAACACACACAGAGGACACACAAATTAAATTCTGACTTCAACAATCACACACGGACTTGGTTGTTTCAAAGTTCTTCTACATCTTGTCTCAGTGGAAATAAAGGATCCAACACTTTACTAGACAATCACACCACCCATTATGACAGGGGTGTCAAACTAATTTTAGTTCAAGAGCCACGTAGAACCCAATTTGATCTCAAGTAGGCCAGACCAGTAAAATCATTGCATAATAACCTATAAATAATTTCACATTGTGAAAATGTTAATTGACCATCTATTTACAAAACAGCTTGAAAGGTCTTAAGACAAACAAGTGCAATTTCAAAAATATGTCTCAGCACATGGGATCTGTAACAGCATATCCAGCATACTTCCTGCTACTTGTATGTGGGAGAAGTTAGCCTTCAGGGCTTTCTGCCAGAAAGGCTTTGTTCCTGCTGCTTAAATTAGGACAGCAGAGTAGGAATAGCAGTGCATTTTAGTGAAAAATCGAAACATTTAGCAAAATCATCCGCTGACAACCCTGCATTATGACATTATTTCATGATACTACGCAATAACTTTTGACAATTACCTCATAATTATTCTGCAATTTATTACCCCAAAATAAATCTATGAAATTAACCAGATCTCCTCCATTCCAAGTATTGATTCAAATTGTTAATGCCGTAAATATATTTCATAGCCTTTGTTTCACTTATATATTATCTTATATCAATAATTAGCTCCCTATTCTGCTCATCATGCTGCTCTGGTTCAGCGGGTTTTGGACTGTTGGCCCGACAAAACAAGGAATGTAAAGTCGTAGACTTGGGATTTAGATGTGACGGTCTTTTCATTTTTACAATTTTCAATTATTTTAAAGACAAAATAATGTCAAATATCCTGATTAATCATGAATATAAGTATCAATATCAACCCTAGATCCAATCAGCTAAAAAAGTTTAATTACAAAAGGTGTCCCTGACTACACTTTCACACTGAGGGACCACCTAATAAACCTTTATTTTAGCGTGTGTTTCCAGCACAACAAACTAGATAGCTGCATATATTGTACACAGTTAATATTCTTCTACCAAACTATGTAGTGCAAATGCACATTTCTTCTGCAGCTGTGGTGAAAAGTAGCAAAGTACATTTTCTCCAAGTCTAAGGTACTTTACTTGAGCACTTCTATATGTTACGTTTTACTCCACCACATTTTAGAGGGAGGTATTTTTATTTGTTTTCCCCACTACATTTATTTTACAGCTAAAATTATTAGTAATTCATTTGTTTTTATGAATACAAAATATAATCAACAAATAAATTATGATGTATTCTTACAGATTAATATACCCAGCAGTATATAAAGTATTAAAAATTAGCTGCAATGTTAAAGTGTCGAGTCTACAAATGCAAATGCAGACATGAATGCAATAGAATGCAAAATTAAATCAATAATTATAATCCAACAATATCATATATACAATTCTGATAATAATAATAGAAATGGGTCATTCTGCATATTGAATACTTTTACTTTAGCTACGTTCAGTATATTTGGATGCTAATTCACTTTTACTTCTGTGAAAGTTTCAATACAGTAATTTCAGTGCAATATATAAAGAATCTGTACAGTGTGGTACTGCTACTTTTACTGCAGTAAAAGATCTGAGTAATTCCTCCACCACTGGTCACAGTTTCCCACAGATGAAGTCAAATGCTGGCAAGGAAGCAACTTGTGATTAACTGTGTGAGACACATTGTTATACAGATTCAAGCAGCTCTGAACAAGGCCTCTCTGTCTAGATCATGGCTCAAGTCTGCGGCCGAAGGAAAAATTACACCCAGTGTCAGGGATGATTAAGGAGAAGTGAGAGCACCAAGAAGATCATTTGCTTCTTATACATTGTACTCTACAACCATTCTGATATGTTTGAGTTGCAGTTCACAGTCTGGATGTAATGACGAAGAGGATACATCAGAATTTGGGATCTGCTACTCTCTAGTGGTGAAAATTAGATATTGTTATTTAAAGAGATAAAACACCTGTCCTCCACCAAGACAAGAACAACCAAATAAGTTAGCGCAATGAAGTAGTAATGTTACTATTGGCCTAAATGTCACACATTAGCATCTTCTGACTGACAACCTTAAGGCAATCTGTGGGATTAAACAACCATATTCTCAATATAAGCCGCAGTCGAGCGCTTGAGCAGTAATGTCTTTTTTTACTCATTTACACCATTAATTTGACACACAGGTGCAATTCATATGGCTAGAAAAATTAAACATTTAAGCATTATGGAATACCAGCTTTTTTTATTTGGATGCAAATGTGCGCATTACGGTGATCCAAAATATAATCATATGATCTTCATTATAGTGTGAACCTGTGGTAGCAATGCAAATTCTATAATCTACTGTTCATGAGACACAAAATAGCAAAAAAAATGTATAAATTCCAGATTAGTAAAATAATCAAAGCAGCACTTACAGAAGTTTCCAGGCGGTTGCAAGCTGTGTTTTGTCAGGCTGCACCAGCCGACAGGAAAGATGTCTCTGGAGTCAAAGTGGCACCAATAGTCAAAGGCGCCTCGCCAGCCATCAAACATGACGAATATCTCCTGACCTCTGACCTCTCCCACCGTGGCGGGACAAATCAGGTAAGGGTTCTTCCTGTCCACCGCCTCCAGCTTCATACCAGGCTGGAAGTAGTTTTTAGCAGGGCTGGCTGGTTCCTAAACACACACGCACACATACACATTAGCAAGCACATTAATACTGTACATTCACAGCACCTCTGTTTTCAATGATATGCCAAAATACACATTTCATATTGTAATCTGGACCAAAATTTGAATTTATCAATTGATCAATGAAAAAAAACAAAACACATGCTTTCTCCACTTTTTGCTGTAATACACACTTTATTATGTGTCATTTACTGGCATGCTGCTGTGTAAATGACACATTAGTAGCTCCCCCCTGTGGCTGTGTTGATTACTGGAATAATGACAATAAAAAGTTCAAACAACACATTTTATATCTTTAAATATAATTATATAGTTCAATTAATTGTTAGCCTGACTATAGATTTAAAATGTTGTATAATGTGTTTTTCTCTCTAATATGTTTTAGTCAAAGTTTCCTTAATACTGACACCTTGTTCTCATAGGGAAAGAAGTCAACACTTTGAACACTAAAGAAAGCAATATCAGTAGTAGCTTCTTCCAGTTGTCATCACCTTTTTAAACGCAGAGGCAGGGGCCATCTCTGCTCCACTCAGCGTCCGCAGGAGGAACATGGGCCACGAGGACGCATTCATCCTGAAACCTGAACACAACACAAGGTCAGATTTATCATTATGCAGACACGGGTGGGCAATATGATGATATATACTGTGTGATATAAATGTGTATACGGTCTTTACCATACTGTTTATGCTGATGTACCTGTCCCTTTCATATTTCTGGAAATATTAGGTCATTGTGGGCAATGTTGCAAATCAATGAACATGCCAATGCCATTACTGGATTATTATATGCTTTCTGCAACAGTGTGATAAAGTAATTTGATCTGTTTGGTATTTGTTGAGTTCTCTTCTTACAAAGCTAAATGGTCAACAGTTCTCCAAACTGGAAAAACAGCCGTCAAAGAGCACAACACCAGGCCTATTGGGACTGTTGACCAAATCAGAGATGCAAGCAGTGATTTAAAGGAACCAAGCTCTGCTCGGGTTGAAATTGCGACTAATGACATGATGTCCATGTACTAATTAAAATGATAACGGTGTAAGTTGTGCAGCAAAACACAAATGAGAGACTGGGGGCGATAAGCCGTTTTCATGGAAGACATTTTTTACTTGTCACAGTAGGAAAATCACAGGTGTTACTAACTAATAACATTACTAATCACAATTTCTGCTCGTACATGATGAAATTAGAATTTCTTTTTTATAAGTGAACCTTCCATTTATATTCCTCCCTGTCAACCACTGATGCGATAGTGTTGCTGTCCGCCATTAGTGACCGTGTGAATAAAGTAAAAAAGGCGCCCCCCCGCTTTGCATTGTGGGATACAGCAGGTGAAAGGTATACTGGTCCCATCTATACTGGAGAGTTTGCTTTTGTTTGCATACTACATGCCACATTTTGCCCAAATCAATATGTACTGCTAGTATAGCAGTCACTGCATACTATCAATGAATGCAGTATGTAGAAGATACTGCATACTGCTTTCGTCTGTATTATGTAGCACGCGGTTTCTGAAACATCCCCCGTGAATGCTTAGACGCTTTACAACTGCAGTGAGGTTTCAGTGTTGCCGTGTCAGACGCCTTGCAACAAAGTGCTGAAAGACCTAGCAAGTGTGGTCCTTGTTCACTATACAACACGCACTGTCAGACTCACATTATCTCAAGATATCTGATTGAGATTTTGATAATTTAAAAAAAGTATTTAAATATTTCACTTCACAATAAAAGTCAGGTCATGTTACAATGCACTCACCCAGCGGTGGCTGCAGCATGTCTCCGTTCCTCTCACAGGTCCCTATTGGTTGGATGTCTAACGAGTCAACCAGCCTCCAGAAGTCGTTGGTGTTGTCACTACCATCCAGACGCAGGCGTAGGCGAGTACCCATCATGCCCATCACCGTTGCAATACACACAGAGTTAGAGTTGCGAGGGTCCCGTGCCTCGAGTTTCATACCTGCTTTAAAGTCATTGGAGGGTGGGACTCTGGACTGCAGAGGGACACACAGGAACCTTCAGTCACACAATTGTTAGGGACTATTTTCAACGTTTAAAGAGAAGGATTTCAAGGCAGCAGTTTATTTTACATTATTTAAAAGAGCCCATCTTCATTGTAATAAAGAAACATGTCATTCTGTGCAACTCTGGCTCTCAATGATGTGTTTTTAAACTCAATGGCACAAATGAAAAACATCTATCAGGCTATATCTGGTTCCACAAACAACACTTGGATCCATTTATTGTTGGTTCTGGTCTTTGTCAACAATTAGATAAATATAGAATATCACCAGACTTATCCTTTAAACCACATCTTTAACTAAGCAACACCTATTTACAAAACATCAAGCAGAACATGCTTGTACTGAGCCATGGCATATTATATTTCGTATAACAATATAAAAAAATACAAGGAAACATTTTAGGGACAGAATTTAAGGGAAATTAATGACATAGGACTTATGATGTGGGAAATGCATCTTAATGATCAGGTACCTGTTTAAAGCAAGTCGGTGACGCTGCAGAGGAGGATGTTTCTCTCAGATAGTCTTCCCAGCTGAATGGTTCTGGCAACAAAAACAACAGAACCGATTACTAAAAGATTGTAATAGGAAAGTGCAAGATAAACACAGTAAAATGACAGCCATAAACTACAAGTACAAAAATATGACCATATATGTTAACATGGTGAACTATTAAATTAGCTTTCATTTGGAGTCATATTATGGTCACCTGGCAAATGTAAGTCCAATATTCACTCTCTTTGAACTCTGTTTTTAATCTCCACCAACTCTTGAGGGGAATATCTGGCTCTTTTGCTGCTAAAGCTCCTCTATGTTGCTGCTTTTGTTGATGAAAACAGCTGCCTCGTGCAGCTGAAAACAACACTATGAGAGCGGTGCCAGTGTAAAGTGTAAAATTACGGACCAAACAGCTAAACAACGAGGTGACTATAAAGCTCCATAGAGCAGAGAGGAGCTGCAGATTCAGGTAATATATCATTCTTGATAATTCTACGAGTGATGCCGCAACATTATTCTCAAACTGTCATTTGTCACAAAGCAGTAACCAAAGCATTTTACTACTCTTAAATTTATTTAAATAAATCATAAACATTGGAGGTCTATATAAACTGATGTACAAATGCATTTCATCTGGGAAGAGAAATGAATGAAAATCCATTTAATGCTTGTTTTTGCCACAGTTGCTAAAACTGCGCAGATTAGGAGGTTTAGAAAAAAGAAGCCAACAAATGTTTGTAAGAGATGAAAGTGATCTTGGTTAAATTAGTGTTTTGAAGACACAGCTTTACGAGTCATTTATGAAGGCTTTTGTTAACCAGGCCCAGAAGACAAAATCACTGTTAATGCAAACATTATCAGAGAAGATTAAAAAAAGATGTTAACTCAAAAAGTTTTAAATCAGTCACTTAATGAAAGGAGCAACAATGAGGAGGAGCAAGGCAGAGATCCGAGATGCCTACCATTAGATTTGTCGAGGGCAGAGCCTGCTGTGATGCTGCTTCGTCTATCCTTCTCCTCTTTTTGATCTGTAATCAAAAAATGATTGAACTGCAAAGCTACTGATATACACGGACTGTAATTACTGTGAGAATGATGGCATAAAACCAGCGATTATAGTAGTTTTCAGGAAAAATAGAAGTCAAAGTCTCTAATAATGTGATACGAAACGTCAGAGAGCCCTTCTGATCTTTGTGTGTCTGTTTTGTCATCAAACGGAGACATTTGGAAATCTGTCAAAGTACAACAGGGACAGGACAACCAGACAAAAACAACATTATGAAGGCCTACCTCTGTGCGGTGTTCGGCCCATGATGACCAAAGTGAAACGTGCTGCTGCAGAGGAGGTGAGGTCAGACAGGCTTTTACCTACACAGACACTGGAGAGGAGACAGATACCGTCAAAATCTTCATTCAGAATATTAAAATGAAAGAATGCATAGACCTACTGTAAAACTACATATTAGGATTATTTTGACATGGCTCTTTGATACAGGTCCCCATCAAAATTAAGAGATTATAAACCTAGATGAAAAATGAGGTTCACTTTTCCCCCACTTAGACCAAGAAAGTAGATCACATCACCCCAGTTCTCAGATCTTTATACTGGCGTCCTGTTTGTCAAAGAATACATTTTAAAATGCTACTGACTGTTGGTTTATAAAGCACTGAATGGTTTAGGGGTAGAATATATTTGCTGCTGCTCCGTTATGAACTATCAAGACCTCTCAAAACATCTGGGACAGGTCTGCTTACTGTTCCTACAGCCAGAACTAAACATGGAGAAGCAGCATTCACTTTACATTCACCACACATCTGGAACAAACTCAGTTCTTTTAAACCAGGGCCAAAAACCTTTCATTTTTCTACTGTATTTTATTTTATTTCTTGCACTGCTCTATAGCTTTATTTTACACTTTTAAAACCTTTTATTTTGTCTTGCGTTTCATTTATATATTTTCTTAATGCCTTTCAGTCTTATGTGAAGCACTTTGAATTGCCTTTTTGTTGAAAGGTGCTGGAAATAAACTTGCCATGCCTTTTTTTGTAATGTTAAACAGAGGTAATATCTTTTTAGTTTTAAAGGTTACGTCTGATGATATTCTTCTTATTGTCAACAAATCCAACAAAAAGACCAAAACCAACAATGAACTGATTAAAGAAACAAAGTATGATCTGTGTGGCCAAAGCCATAGTCGAACCGTTGAACTGGGTTGTTCCTTCATTACAATGAACACACATACTGTCGTTTTACTGAGACGATCCCACATAGACCTTCCTGCTGCAGCAGTCACTGGAGCACCAAATGTGTATTAATCCACTGCTGACAAAATTCCCCAACAAGTGTTCTATAAACTCCTCTTGGAGTTTGTTTGCTAAAGCCTATATTGCCCAGCTGTTTAAGAAAATCTTTTTAAAAAATGATCTGGTTATTTGTAACTTAATTTATGTCTGTTATAGGAACAAATGGCTTTGGGCACAGTGAAACAGGTTAGAGAGTGTTAAGAGACGGACTAACACATTGTGGTTTGGATTTTTTTGTTTTTATGGGATTTGTTGACCGTAAGAAAAACAAGATAATCTCACAATGAAAGCTAGTCTTTCATCTAAATACTCTCTGTATACACTGTTTTGCTGCAGTTTAGTTGCTTCAGGTTTCATTCTGTAACTGTCACAAGTAAGTTATTCATATTTTTCTGTTTGCATTGCCATAATCCCAATATCTAATGATAGTTATCTATTGCTCACAACTTAGATATAAACAGATAATATTCTATAATTGAGAAACTTTGCACAACAGAAATACAACAGTCAAAAAGGATGCATTACATCCCAATAAAAACATTCTATCCTATAATTGTGCTTAATAAATATTTATCAAGCAGCATAAACACCAACATGTGCATTCATTTCGTTGTAAGAGGATATAAAATCCAACAATGGCGTGTGTTATTTCACAAGTCCATATAAACTCCTCTGACAAAAATGTTTTGCTACACTGCTAACATTTACTCCTGAAGCACTGTAAGAATTATTAATAAGATAAAATTGTTACCACACTGTTTATGATGGAAATTTGTCCCAAACATCCAGGTTTACAACAACTCTGAGCATAGTCCCACTCCCTGCAAAGCCCGTACATAGCTCGAAAGGAAGCAGAAAAATAATCCAAGGAACTAGAGCATCAAAAAAAGGATACACTCCAAAATAAATCCAGAGATACAAAGGTTGAAATCTCTCCAGAAGCCAGACAATGTCTCCTTTCCTTGTGTTGAAACCAGAAAACAGAAAAAAGCATCTGCAATGTATTGCTGCTGTCCCTCCCTCTGAGGAGTCCTCTGTCTCTGCAGCGAATCCCATTGAGTCAGAAGGAGCCATAAAGATTCCTAGCTGCCATAAAAAGCCATTAAGACGTGTGGATGTGGGACGTCTGCTTGCCGACATGAAAAGGATTCCAGCTCTGCTCCTGGCACAGCTCCAGACTGGTTCAGTGTTTGCACTGGTCTGTCTGCCTCGCTCAAGAGGGTCAGACAAAAAAAAACGCCCGTCAGACCAGGAAGCACTTAATTTTTACAGCCTCCATTTCCACTAAGCCAGCCACTTATCTGGGATTAGTGTAATGTTCACGAACCTGAACAGTGAGGAGATCTGAAAAATGACCCGATACCTGGTTTCAGGAGAGGTTGTAACTTTTCCTTGACATGAGGAGCTGTCAAAGTGGGTCAAACTTTACGCTTCTTAATGTCTGATGCTTAACACAAATACTACACAAAGTATTATTAGAAGTTTCACCTGAAGGTCACATGAAAGATGTAATGTCACAATAGGTCATTTCAGTATTTTCCATTGACAGTGATGATTAATTTCAATATCAAATCAATAATCAGTCCCCATCTTTTCCAATTAATTAATTAATCGAGTCTCTAAAATGTCAGAAATGTGTTCCAAAAGCCAAATGTGATGGTTTTAAATTGCTTGTATTGTGACCAACAGTTAAAAAATCCCCAAATACTCAATTTACAATTAAAAAAACTAACAAATAGCAAATCATGGCATTTGTTTAAGATGGACAGCATGTTAAGCTTTTTTAAATAACTTAAACGATAAATTGACTAATTGTTTTAGCATTGATAACATTCACGTAGGTTTCTTTTACATGTTTACAACATAAAAGTTAGATCGAATTTTGGAGAATATTTTTGTAGAGCTTAAATGTTTTTTTTAAGTAGAATAAAGTACAGAAATTAACTTGTAAGGATTAAGGGTTGTATAAGGAGTCGCAATACACAAAATAAAGTTGTTTTTGTTAAGATGTCTCCAAATTGCTTATTATTGTTGTACGAACAACAAATTCAAAACCCAAAGATCTTCAGCTTACCATCACATAAGACAAAGAAAAGCAGCAAATCTGGGGCTGAAACAATCAGCTGATTAACCAGTTGGTTGAATGACAGAAAATGAATTGACCACTATTTTGATCAATTAATCATTAATCACCAACATGCCTCACATCTGCTGGCTCTAGCCTCTCCGATGCCAGGGCTTGCTGTTTCTCTGTGTTTTATGTGACTGTAAACTGAACATCTTTGGGAATTGAACTCTTCTGAACTTGTCACTTTTGGCTCTGGGAGATTGTTAAGACATTTTATAGAGTAATCAAGAAAACAACTGACAGATTCAAAACGAAAATAGTCATTAGTTGCAGCATTAAGCAATTCCTCACAACTGAGAACCTATAACTAGGTATTATTTGGCATTCTTGTTTGAAAAAATGGTCCGTCATTATCAAGTTTAAAATTAGATAAAAATGAGGAAGCAGAAAATTGTCACATTTGAGAAGCTGAAACAAGAAACATTTTAGTTGATTAATCAACAAATCGTTTCAGCTCTATAAGTTGCTATTAATTCAAATCATAAAAACAATGTTGAAAGAGTTTATGTGGGCTTACCCTGCAGCACATCCTTCTGTGAGATCACCCCTTTTTTATAACTTCACAGTAATGAGATGAACCTACAAATCCAAATTGAAAACGATCCTCATTGCCTCTCCTGTTTGGAGTCAGGAGAGTAAAGAGGATCACATTACTGCTGAGAGGCTGAGGGGGTGTGAGCCGCTGCAGGGCGTCACCTCCAGCGTGGTAACTTAGGATATGGTTTCATACCCAAAAACTTTCATTACAGAACATTTCTCATGCAAAATGGCTAGTTTTCTTGATGCCAACATTTCGGCTAGGTTAAGTTACCTCTGTGGCATTAGGTTGAATGTGTGGCTGATAAATAAGATCATTTCGATTAGGATTTTTGCAGGGTTTAGGTTCGGAGGAGGAAAAACGGAATCAGCAAAATATCTAATTTAATCGGAAAAAAAGTCTGTGACGCATTTTCATTTTCTTTAGAGTAACATTTCGTGGGCGGGACGGTGGTCACTACACGGGCTAAACACTGCTAACGTTTCCAAATAGCAACTGGCGTGATGCTACACGGCTGCAGGATCACGCCAAACGTTTTCTCAACTGCAGTGCAATCCTCTGCAGGAAGCCAGTAAACAGAAAGCAAAGGGAAATCAGCAGAGTTCAATGTCGCTACTGTACGCACCAAGCTGTCCGCCTGCACACGGGAGACATATCTATCTATCACTGCGGGGGACGGAACAGCAGGAAAGCTGACCGCTTTTGATCGCAGCCCGGAAAACAAAGACGAGGGAAACCCGCCAGCACACGAGAGTAATAATGAGACATGAGCCGTACCAACCGTTTGAACAGGGTGTTTTGATGGGAGATTCCTCACTTTCTATCAGATGCAAGCCGCCATATTCGCTGCAGCTCCGCGCATGTCCACCACGCAGTGCTGTAATTCATATTTTTCCACTGGAGGTTAAAAAAATAAAAGGAACCGAGGCAGACGAGAGCAATTATTAATTAGTCGTTGTGTTTGGACGGATATTGTTCCATGTTGGGGGTTGATAATAAATTGCATGTCGTGCAGAAACGAAAACACGCCAGTTGAACGTGTTTTCCTGTTTATCACGCAGGAGAAGATGGTGAGAATGACAGAGATGTGCTGCAGGTATTGGAAGGTCAGATTCAGACCATTCCCCAAAGCCACCAGTGGTTTAAATTAAATTAATTTATTTAAATTAATGGAAATTATTTCTGGATTTATTGATTCATGTTGGAAGAAGTACCAAAATCCCTTTTATTCCTTTAAAAATACTAATAATGTACTAATAATGTATAATAATACAAAGAAAATTCTCTGTTACAAAACTCCTGCATTCATTATCAGCAAATTGTACTTAAGTATCAAAAGTAAAAATAGTCATTATGCAGAATGGTCCCTCTTAGAGTGATTCTATATGACTTTATTAGATTATTAATGTTGATACATGTACATGAAGCCTTAACAGCTGGTGGAGGTGGAGTTCATGTTAACTTTATACTTTATATTCTGTTGCAGGTCGTTGATCTGTGGTGATATTTCATAAAATGTATTTTGTGTAGCTATCTTACTACTATGTGTCATACTGTGGCATTATTTATTGGAGGATGTGCACTATTTTGTGCATATTTATGATCTTATATGAATTTTGTTATTCTATTTTTAGGGTGTTTTTTTGTTTGTTTGTTTTACTGAGCCTTTTAAGCTCTGACTCCTTTCCAGTTTTTCTCAGTTGTTCACTGAGCACTGTCCCTATCAAATATACTAATAAAATGGAGAAATAAGTTCAAGTTAAATAAAGCTAATTCCCCTGGGATCCCCTTATTTTATGTTAAACTGGTGATGTGTTTTTGTGTGTAACATCTATAAAGTAACCAGTAGTGTAATATAGAGGAGTAAACACTGCAGTATTCTCCTCTGAAATGTAGTTGAGTAAAAGTATAAAGCAACATAATAGAAATACTCAAGTAAATGTACTTAGTTACCTAACACAACACCCCAGTATTATTATATCAAAGATAACCAACTGTAATGTCTATTCATGCTCATAAACTATATATATATATGGTGTGAAATTTGAAGAACCTCTTCCCGTTGTTTCCAGTAGTGAAACCATTGCTGGCAAAAAGTGAAATCATTCCTTTCAGATCTCGATCTCTAAATATTCAGATACTTTTCTCCCAAATAACAAAATGTGGCATCAAAGCTAGGTGAGAAAGTTTTTTCTTTGGCAACAACTCCGACCAAATGTTCCACATTTTATGAGCTCTGCACAACGACTGTTGAGTTAAATATAAAATGCCACTCCATATCTGACAATAATACCGCACAGTAATGATGAGTCAGGCTACACTCTCCAGGCAACTTGTGAAAACTGTAGTGGTACATTTACTTAAGCACTGCACTTAATTACAAACGTATACTTGTCTCTACTGCATTTCCAGACAAATGACCTCTACATTTATCTGACAGGTAAACACTTTAGCCTTTAAGATTTTAAAACACAATAAACGATAATCTTATAAATTATGATTCTTTGTTAGAAAAAGCTGCTTATATGTTTATGCATCACTAATACAACCCAGCATATATTTATTAACATTATGAAAAGGGTAATTCTGCGTAATGAGAAGCCTAGTTTCACTTTTTTTTGTTGATGATTATGTACTTTTAAAGTTCTTATAGTTTTACAGCACATCAAGCTTACTCATAACAGAGTAACCTCTTTATTTACATTGTGTTATTAGAAATGGTTCTTTATAAATGCTAATAAAAGTATTTATGCTCTGAATACATTAAACGTTCTTTTCAGAGAATAAAGCTTTTCTAAACCACGTTATCTTAATTATTGTAATAAGAGTTTTTACAATAAAGTTGTGCAGAACAGTGAGCTAAAAGGATGGTGTGGAGGTCAAACGCAGCAAATGTGGAAGACGGTGGTGTCTTGCAACAGCCTGTGGCTGCAGCATTTAATGTACGAAATATTTTGTAACACCTGCTCATTATGAAACTGACCCAGTGTCTGCGAATCCAGTGAATTCACACTGATTTCGCCAATTAGTGCAGTCATGAAGGGGGTGTGTAGGTGGGAGAGAGTGGAGACAAGCTGCAGGAAGATTTTTAATCAGTGACACAACATGTTTTGTCCAAAACGGGGGGTGCAACAGCCCTGCAGGAACTGGCAGTGTATTGTTGGGGAGGGGAGGGGGTGAGGAATATCAGACACAGGCTATTTAAGATTTTAACAAATTATGAGCTGGCTTAAATTTACATCCCAAAGTTTTATTTTATCACAGCTCATATTGGATGTAAAAACCACTGCTGGAAAGCGCAGACATCCGTGTTTCTATTGGCTGTCCGCAGCGTCACTCAGAGGAATGACGATATTGCTGCTATAACCAGCTGATGCTGAGGCTACGAACACGGAGAACTGTTGACGGTACATGGATACCCCGTCATCGGCGTTGTGCCTGCGGATTCGGTCTCGTCTCCATCCAGGGATTGAGTGAGTAGGATATTTGCTCGTGT
Organism: Nannoperca australis; assembly: GCA_036023655.1. NCBI lineage: Eukaryota > Metazoa > Chordata > Actinopteri > Centrarchiformes > Percichthyidae > Nannoperca > Nannoperca australis. The sequence goes on along the minus strand of JAVQJD010097979.1, from coordinate 18,055 downwards.
CACGACGCACAGGCCCGGGCAATTCCCCCTCCCGTCGCTCCACATGATGTTTCTTCGTCTTCCCACATCATCATTTTCATGGGCATGATGCTCTGTGCTTCACAGATTGAGCTTTCTCACCTCACACAGGCGACACATCGCATCTGCAGGTAAAGGGCTTCATTGGTTTAATGATGGACGGGATGCGATTAATTATTTTCTCATGATCTTTTTTGTTTTGCATGCGTAAAATGATGTCTAATTATGGGGTTGTGGGTAAACGCTATTTGTGGATCTTGTGCAACACTGTCGTGAACATTGGTCCGTGAACTAGGCTACATTATAATGTATGCACTGGTTGCTGTGTAGGCTGAGAAACGCGTGGACAGCGATGGAATGGTGGTGTGCTCCGCAACGCAGCGACGAGAGAGACGCAGTTTCGATGCAGAGAGAGCAGCATTACTACACTCTCTCCCTCTCTCTCGCCTCATAAAGCTACACACGCACACACCTATCATTTCGTGAACGCGATCGCACGCACCTGCCTATTAAATTCACACTCCCAAACTCACTAATTCTCGTGGTTTTCGTTGCATGCAGACTGCATCGGGTTTGTGTTGCGAAATTAATGTCTCAGTCCGTCCTGTCAATATTTTCAGGACTTTCTCACTGGTGTTGCCACCTTATTTCCATTTAGCTGTCTGAATGATGGCTGCAAGGAGATGCAGCACCTTATCAATAAACCGAGCCTCTGCTGTACTCATTTTTTAGGAACATATTTCCCTTGAATACAGGATATAATGCATCCTAGGTTGCTCCAGTTGGCATATTTGTGTATTTCGAGTACAGTATGGCTGTGAACACTCCCCAGTGGCAGCACCATATCTTTAAATGACTAGCCATGGATGGCCTTAACATCCACCTAATCACTTCCCCTGGAAACTTAGCTGTGTGGAGTGTACACTGCATAGGAAAACGCCCACACAGGCAGATGAGCCAAATCAACCTTAAAGTGTTTTTGCACTGCTGAATAAATCAAGTGTTATACAAATGAAGTTGGACTGATACTGCGAGAAGCTTTGATGGTTTCAATCCAACAGCATTCGCATTACAAAAGAGCCATTTAATAATCACAGTCAGTTTTTGGAGTTGTGACAGAAGGAGATCTAAGCGTTTGGATATACTGAGCCATTTTTCTTCCTAACACAAAGTACTTTGCTAGTAGGTATAAATGTAGAATATGCTCTTGGAAATAGGGGAAAAACAAAGTAATTGCTAATTAGCACAAAACAAAGTACAGATGAGGTGGATGGGAGTGTCAGTTTTTCAGGTATCTGGTCATAAACTAAAGTGTTGGATCACTTATGTCATTTAAATTCATTGTGAGGGGAGCATGAATGTCTGTACCAAATGTCATGGCAATCCATCCAATAGTTGTTGAGATATTTTACAAAGGTCAACCTGCTGGTGGCGCAAGTCAGGGATCACCAAAGTCCTTAGGGTTTATCCTCCTGCTATCATGGATATCTGCACCAAATCTTATTGCAACCCATCTAATAGTGATCTAGAAATTTCATAACCATACATCCAAAGTGTTTAATTATTTTAGTGAACTACACTAAAGATAAACTTGTGCAGAGCAGGCAGGTCTTAAAAGTGCTGCCAGCCATTATACATTCGCTCTAGACAGTCACCGTTGCAGCATCCTTCAGATTGAATGTGTGGCTGATGGGAATAGATGGGGTAGGATGAGTGTCATGCTTAAGTCATCCATGATTAAAATGTGTCCTCAAGGAATGCCTTTCTGTGCATCTACACGTCCTAGTTAGCCACCATCTGTGCCAGGAATACCACCAGCATGATACTGCCTGTGCAAGGAATGATGGGAAGTTGGACCTTGGAATGACCCCCTTCGACAGCATATTTTAACACCTTGTTTCTCTATTTTGTGTCTGGTTTTCTAGGTACAACCGTGTGGAGGTTTGGATTGAAGTACAACACGGACAACCTCAAGACGCGGAATAAAGAGAGATCAGAGACAACTGAAACAAGTCAGATCCATAAATAAAAGAAACTGACATTTAAAAAAACGTAAGGCTGGAAGAGAGCTGTAGAGTGAGGAAGAAGTAGAAGAGGAGTGAAAATGGGGTGTGGTCAGACACTTGCCATGTTTCTGCTGGACACTATAGTTCACACTGTCAGCCGCCGGTCAAAGCAGGAGTCTCTTCGCTAAAACCCGAGAAGCTCATTTCACCTGCTGGAGGAGCCCCCACCCTCGGTGATGTGATGAATAAGTTTGAAGTCCTTGGCATTGTGGGAGAAGGTGGGTGGTTTTTACACAACAGATTTTACTGCATGTTTGTAGAACGTGAGGACTGTTAAGTACTGTTGTTAACCTACAACTTGAATCCTGGAGATCAGGCCCACTGAGGTCATTGAAATGTGGGTCTTTTAGCAGCCTGAGTTGCAGTTTACATTGTACAGCTCATCGTACACATCACTGTTGTCAGATCTTTTATCTCCAACTTGTCCCCTTTTGAGGTGCTTAGCATTCTTGACACAGTGCAGAGGGATTTTAAAGGGGTTTGTGAGCCTGAGAGGTTGGAGAAGTTTCTCATAGAGTAGTATGTAAGTCCTTCCAGACTGTCCTCACAAGGAAAACAACAAGATTACTCTTTGTTTACCATGTATTCTCAAGTAGTTTCCAAAGCCTGTATTTACCTCTACTGCAGAGAGAACCAGGCTTATATTAGATGGGTATTTATTCCTATTTTCCCCTGTTTTAGAATTTTCTGTAAGAAGCCTGACTGTTTCCTGATCTGCTCCCATTTGAATTTGCTCTTGATGCAAACTCAAAACACCCTCCATGTTTACCTGTTGTCTTGGTAGTGTACATTTCCGGGAGCCCTATTTTCATCAGTGCAATAACAGAGTCATGTCATACTCTCCACTCTGCTGCTCTGAGTTTCTCTTCTATAACAAACACATACTGGATTCCTCTCTTCCTGGATTGGTAGGTCACATTAAAAGCCTTCCAGCAGCTCAAAGGACTCATCCCCTTTCCTGGTAGGCTTTTAATCTGTAAGGAAGTGTTGAGTTTCAAGGACTGTAACTAAAGCATAGCGTAGAGTAGAGTAGAATAAACTGAAAAAAATGTGTAAATTAAAAAAGTATTGTTAAAAAGAGAAACCAGAATGGTGAGTTTAATATGAGACTTTAGTACTGATAACATTTGTGTGTGTGGTACCACGTGAGTTATCAGAGTACAGGCAGTGGTGGAAGAAGTATTCAGACCTTTAACAAGTAATAATACAGTGTAAAAATACTCTCTTGTAAATGTTCTGCATTTAATATATATCTATATATATATTTATATACTAAAAATATTAGCATTCAATCTTACTTAAAGAACATATATGCAGTATGGCCCAGAATCTTACTGGATTGTAATTATGTATGCATTAATGTGTTAATCACTATAATGTTGCAGCCAGTAAAGGTGGGGCTTATTTCAACTACTTCATATACTACTGCTGCTAACCAATGATAATACATCATAATTTATTAATTATTATATTATGGATTCATCATCTAAATCTGCAAAGTAACTAGTAACTAAAGTTATCAAATAAATCTAAAAAAACATATATTTCGGTCTAACCAAACAATAACCCACAGCAGTGGCAGTTTTTTAATGGTTTGAAAGGTATTGATACCTGCTGATAGGTGCATCAGATCAGAAAAGCCCTCACAATGGTTGTAGTGGACAATGACAGGTGACGTAATTGATCTTTTAGTTTGGAAGACTCTTGTCTGATCCTTCAGCAAAATAACCATATTTGGAGATGCATAGTGATATGTTTGTTTTTTATTCAGTTTGTACCAATATGTTTTCAGACCATCCATATATTTAAACTACTTTTAAGCTAAGAAACTGTTTAAGACATAAAGGGATTCAATATTTCCTGACCAAAATTGTATTCTTCTAAAGCCTAAAAAGGCTGGTCAACTCTTGCTCCAGTGACAACGGTGATGGCTGGCCAGAAAATGAAATAAATGAGGATACAATTTTAAATCTATAGCTACAAATGACTCTCAAGTGTTCCACACACAGGTCCTTCAAACCATGCAGCAATTATTTCTTTCAGTCAGCAGCATCATTTGTAGCTTATTCCAGTGACTTGGACTGACACGCTTCCTTGGCTTCACTCTAATGGGAGAAGAGAGAGAAACTGAATGTTTATTGTACTGTTGATAATTCTCGCAAACTGTGATCTACATCAGTGCTTGTCAGCCTACATAAATCAAAATGTTACATACACAAACAACTGCAATTAAATGATGGAAGATTTAAAAGCCCCACAACAACATTTTTCTTGTTCCTTACTTGCCTCAAAACCTACTTTGTGTGGAATTTCTCTGTGCTTATAATAAATCATTCTGATGGAATAAGTTAAATACATTTTTATTATTATAAATCCACATTTGAGAGTTTTCTTTTAATGATATTGTCCATATTCCTCGACACAGAATCAATGCATTCTCCTGGACAATTTAACTTTACTTTAAATTTATGTTTTTGTTGTTAGTTTTAATTATTTCAACTTTTTCCCTTAAGAAATTGTGTTTTGTTTTCTGTCTGTTTAGTCATGAATCAAAGCTGTAGCAAATTCAGAAAACTTTGTTGTTGCAAGTAGGAACAGAACACTGTATCATAGTTGCTGAATTGTTTAGAAATTGACCCATAACCAAAGAAGTGATCTGATTTAAACCACATACTTTGTTTTCAGGTTTCCAGAAAGTCTAACTTTTAGCTAATACGTGGGATCCACTGTACCTCTAACCTCTTGTCTTAGGAACAGCTATTTTCTATTGAGTGGCTCAACTTTTGTGTCTATGATTCAACCAAGAGGTTGATGTCCATCCAAGCCTTGGAAGTCGTCCAACTGTCACTCACCTAACATTGTCTATGGATACAATTTTTACTTCTGAAATTCAGGAGCCCATTTCACCAAACATACATGCTACATTCAGGCTGCAATTTGCAACATGGGATCCTTTCCTTTCCCCTCACTTTAATTTTGATACATTTCAATAATCAAAACAAACGTTCCATGCAATGCAAGAGCATGTGAGAGCTCTGTAGAACTGACATATGTATCTGCAATTTGCAACTTAAATTATTTGTAAACAGTGATGCTGCAACCATGTTGTTATGTTGTTATTTAAGTGCAAGCAGCAGAACTCGCAAATCGCCTTTATGGAACCGGATGGATGTCTAAAATAACTTCTCCCTAATTTGGGGAGCAATTTCCCTTCAGGGATTAATAAAGTATTTCTGATTCTGATTCTGATTGTAGATTAGTCACATGATAAAACTGGGCCAGGAGCTACAACTCAATTTTATCTGTTAATTATTTGTCCACCATGCACAATATCTCTGATCCTGACAAATGGGGGGGGCGGGGTTAATGCATCTTATTGCTCTGTTGTAACATGAGTAATATTACAGTGACAGGGCTATCAGACACAGCTGGACATAGTGAAACAACATTATGCATTAGGTGAAAACAGGAGGAATATTATGGAGACAGTTTTATTCATGTGGGACAATTTGTTTGTTCTTGTTTCTCAGTTGAATTAAATTTTAAACTGGAACAGGCACGACTGGGCGTGGACTCATAGTATTTGATCAAAGTATAACCTTATTATGTGTATGCATGTGTGATGAATGGCAACAAAAGCAGTTTGGACATATATGGAGAATGATTAACTTCAACACTAGTGTGGCTGACATGCATTTAAAAAAAAAGATCTACAGCTGACATCTGAAATATGGACGATCAACCGAGAACATGGTGTGCTTAGCTAAGACAGAAAGCTACAGGGTGTGTGTGTGTGTGTGTGTGTTTGTTGTGAAAGTGTGTGGGAGAGTACGTATACCTCCGCCTCACCTATTAGTGGTTGTTTCTCTGGTGGCTCTCACCTACTGCACTTGTTTTCTAAGAACATGTTTGTTAAAGGTTTAGGAGGCCAACACGTAATTAAGATGTTGAAACTTAAGCCTGTGTTTCAGTCTCACTCTTCATTGATCTTTTCTGTCTTTCTCTTTATTTCTCTGTTCAGGAGCATATGGAGTGGTGCTTAAGTGCAGGCATAAGGTAAGGTAGCATTTCTCATTTCTAACTGTCGTCTGTATGAAAATGTTTATGGTTTGCATTTTTGTGATATGAAGTCTTTGTGCTGCTGTAAAAGCTGTACTTTTCATCTGCTATGGTGCACATTTATACTGCCACAGCAACAGTTTATTGTAGTCAAGTGTGGTCTGAAAGGGTTAACAGTTGGATGGTGGTTGGTAGATGTTTCTTTCAATACAAAAGAATATTAAAGGGAAACTTAAGGATATAAATTGTATCAAACAAATATTTATAACAAATATTAAAGGTGAAAACAATCACACGGCCTCTTTCATATTTGATCGTACTTGGTATGACACATTTTACATATGAAATAAATTGATCCACGTTGTGCTTGATAAAATACAAGCAATAAATTAGACATCAGAGGTCAAAGTGTCTGTACTTTTATGCATCTTGATTTTTAATTAAACCCATTTATTCTCAGATTTAGTTAGCTAAATCTTGCCTCCAATGATGGTGTTCTTTAATATTAACGATAGTGATAAATCAAAAAGGGTAGAAATCAGGGGCCTTTTTGCCTCAAACTCCCCAATAACTCAGTTTTCAAATGGTGACAGTAATCCCAGATATACAAATTTTAGATAATCACACCATATTTTGTAGATGTATTAGATAAAGATTTCTTAGATTTCAAAGAACAGATAGAAAAGACTCATTCAAGACTCACATTCAATTAAAACTGAGCAGAGACTTCTCAGAGTGTAAAAAAAGCAAAGATGGAAATTTAATAAAGATAATTTGAGGTGACCTTTACTGGGAGGAGTCACAGCAGGGAATCATTTATATTATATCAGCATAACAGCTATTAGCCTGTGGTACTAATATACCGGTCATTATGTTTAAAAATTGTATCACATACAATTTGATGCTGAGTTATAATAATGTATTGTGACATTGTCCTACATTCAGAACTGTTAGAAAAGTATTCTGTGTTTTAGCATATTAGAAAACTTTGTGCACAGCATTGAGTTTTATCTTACACACTGACTAAATTGACTCAAACTGAGCCACAGTGAGCTTACATGAATCAAACTGTTCTGTTGTAAAGATTCATCTGTGTGATTAAGCAACATGCTCTGCTTTGACTGCATATAATCACATATTCTTAATCTAATTTTAAATCATTGCTTCTGTCAGCACATTACATATACAACAAAATATATTTGTGAAAAACACCTAACTCCACACGAAGAGCGAGAGAGGATGACTGTGGGAGGAGTGAGAGTTGCAGCAGAGTCAACAAGAGAGGAGAGCATAAGAGATAGAAATACTTTTTACATGTTTAATGTGGCTGCTATTCTAATGAGGATTTACATTAAGAAAGAAGGGAATTTAAATGAAACTGGGGTTAAACCGGTACGGGTTTGTGTTTCTATATCTTAGACAGGTTGATTCATCATGGAGTACTGTGAGTGCTTGCTGTTTGCCCTGTGGTCCCTTTTCCTCAACGAGCCATTTGTGCATGTTTTTTTTCATTTTTTGCCCTACATTTGTCCCTTGACCAAGAAGTTCTCTACACTTCATGAACATTTCAAATGATCCCTAAATTATATACATTGAGAGTGAAATTCTAAATTTGCAAACGCTTGCAATCTGGAGCCATGAGCAAATTTACATGGAAGTTGTTAACCAACAGAGGCAGATAAAAGCAAAACTACAGGACAATGTGCATTATCACGTTTCACAGTTAACTGCTGTATTTGTCTGACAAATGTTTCTCTATCAAAACTAGTGAATATATGTGCAATAGCTAACATATATAGGTTACTTTGGTGAGAGAGGGAGCCCGAGCAGGGGAAACAGAAGCCTCTAGACATTGATTATGACTTCTATTATTTGCCATGAAAGCCCCAGCAGCATCATATTGTTCAACTACTGCGTTAAAAATAAAAGTCAGACATGTCTTACAATACAACATGACTTTGTTGTATACCACACAAAATATACAATGGCTGAAATTAAATATTTTTTCATGCTCGCATAGCGCAAATAAACCGTAGCCAATAACATTTTAGGTAATTTAATTATTTTTTAACTCATTTCATCTCAATCTCCAAATCTCCATTCCGTATGAATTTAAATACCAGCTATCAAAGTGTGGTTATGTTGCTATTGAACCTTTACCTTTACTTTTTTACTAAGAAGTGAGATGTGTCCCACTTACAGTGTTTAACATTGTGGGATTCATTCTCACATTCACAGCCAGAGACTCAGACCATGGCAATAAAAGCGTTTAAGCTTTGCTGCAACAGAGCAGTTATTTTTATTTTTCTCAGCTGGAAGCAGGGCAAAAGAGAAAAGGGTGGCAGAGGGAGAGAGAGAGAAGCAACGTGTGAGTGTGTGTGATGGAGAGGAGGAGAGGAAGAGGGAGGCATTGAATATGGAGACTATGCTGATGGTAAATGTTAATAGTCTACAGCAGACCTGTGTATTCGGGAGGGAATCATAGACACTCTGAGCATCGGGCTAAAACCCAACCAGGTGACTCAGAAGAGACTAAGAGACAAATGTTCTACAAATAACATGAACATGGATTTAAACCGTGTTGCTGTTTTAATTGTGTATACCGTTCAGTACAGTATGTGTCTGATGGAAGATTTAATTAGCCGAGCGAATGTGTGCTAGCATTTGTGCAATGTTCTGCCACTTTATGGAAGTGTTGTATTAGCGTATGTGGGTGTGTGTATGGAGGCTTATGTGTTATCTTGAATTTGTGTTTTGGGAGCGACAATAGCACAACCTACACGCTAGCCAGTGTTTCCTGGTGCCTATACAGTAACTCTAGCAGTTTGTCACACAACATTTGTTAAATGGTTACAGTTCTTACATTTTGCTTGATTTTCTCTGTTTTAAATTTTTGAAAATTACATACAGTTTTAACATGACATAAAAAATTGGCGTGGAAGGAAAAGGGAGGGGAAAAAATGGGCTCCATTAATATATAATTCCCACTTTTCCCATTTGGCATAATGATGACCTCTGTTTAACAGACATTTATTGATTTAAAAATTGGTTTAAAAAAAAGTGTGACTAAACAATTGCTGCAACATCACCACTTCTATGGCACAGTATATTTATTATGCCATGGTATGCTAAAACATTCATGTCTGATGTTCCTGTGGGGGAAAAATGTGAAATGTTGAAGCTTTAGTCTTTTGTATAATATGAAAATCAGGACCTGCTCGTGTCACCAGCAGGAAGTTAACAAGTGTGAGGCTATTTTTAGGCATGCTGACTTAACAGTGGCTCAAAGGTAAATCGGTGGAGGTCAGGGACGCCACACATCAGCACAAACCTCATCAGCACATTGTAAGGTGCTGCCACAGAGCTTGAAATATTGCATGTGCTGTATGTGTGTGTTTTTTATTTGTCTGGTTTGCCATAGTAAATCTCACAGTTTGCTATTCTGATATACTCCCCTTCACTGGAAACTGTAACATTCCTCTCAGGATTAAGTGTTGTTAGAGTTGTAAATCCATGTTGTGTAATTGAACTTGTCTCTGAATTGAAAATCTCTAAACAGACAGCTTTGTATTAAAAAAAAGCGTGTTGAGTCAAACAATTGGCTTGTGTGAGTGAGAGCACTGCCAGTGGCGTGCAGCTCCGCACCGCCTGTCCTCTGCTCGACACTGAGGCTGACTCTGGTGTCTGACCCTCCATAAACAAAAGGACAATGGAGGAACATGGGAGTAGCAGAGGACAGAGGGAAACTGGCCTGGTATGTTGTAATTCCCTCACTGTATTTATCCATTCCAGCCTCATGGTCCAACATCAAGACTGAATAGAATCAAGGATGTCATGACAGCAAATACATTAATGTCATGTCATGACAGCAAATACATTAATATCTTCAGAATAAAAAAAAACACAGCACAACTTGCTGGAAAACAATAAAATTAGTATTTTAGAGGAAGGAAGGTTTGTACATAACAGCCATCGATTTTTTAATACATATTGAGAGTGAGAGTGAGTGATCTTAGCTTAAACCTTAACTTACCTTCCTCACCAGTTTGGTTTTGCCCAATTGCCTAATCAGCTAGTTGAAATAAATCCAACAAACCCTGATAAAGAGTATATAAAGGCATGTGTGATTATCCTACAAGTGCTCTGTTTTGTGCTAAGATTAAAAAAAAAACTGTGAAAAGCAAAAACATCAAAAGTTTCCCAAAACTAAAAAAGCATTTCATGAATTTGCTGCAGGTACAATTAAACTATACGACTACAAACAAAACCTACCCTTTTATTGTCTTCCAGTAAAACTCTACAAAATATATATTTGTTGTGTAAACAGTCGCATTCCAGCTGCTGCACAGCCTTTAAAACAAAGCTACGGGTAAATCTCTGAATCTGCAATACACCAGCTTGTAAAATTCAGCAAGGTCAATAAAGCAGCTTGCAAGAAGCTGAAGATGCATATTAACTATGCCAAGGACGTGTTGTTTTCATGTGCGAGTGCCCTGTGGTGAAATAACTGAAATGAGAGCGCCAGCATGGCTCTTGTGTTAGGGCACATATTTTAATTATTTCATAATAAGAGTGAGCAGGAAATGAATTTAAATATCTATTTATTATGTATTATTTATTTATTTATTTATTATTATTATATTATTTCTTCTTTTCACTTTTTTTCTACAAATACTTTCTATTTCTTACCTCTACCCTTAATGCTCTTTGTATCTATCTTAGAAAGTTGCTGAAGCCTTTGTTAAACTCAATAAGTTGTTTTCTTTAGTGTGAACAAAACTCACGTCCTCATTTCTTCACAGGACACCAATGAGCTGGTGGCCATCAAGAAGTTCAAAGACAGCGAAGGTGAGTGAGGGAGAGAGAGAGAAGGAAACAGAGACACAGGAAGAGCCGTACAGCTGTATCATTTTTGTCTTTTCAATTTCCGCACAGAAAATGAGGAGGTCAAGGAGACGACTCTTCGGGAGCTGAAGATGCTTCGGACGCTGAAGCAGGACAACATCGTCGAGCTGAAGGAGGCTTTTCGGAGGAGGGGGAAACTCTACCTCGTCTTTGAATATGTTGAGAGGGTCAGCTTAATGACACTATGATTATCACTTCACTGTGTGTGCATTCTCACATTACATATCTGTATTCTGCTGTATCTGGACTCTTAAGTTTCAGGATGTTGAGATTGCTCAGTTAAGTATAAAAAAAGCATCACCATGGCAACATATGAACTATGCTGTTGGTGAATAATGGTATTCCCCACTGTGTTGCCAGGGTATCCAGCCAAGAGTTTATTTCATGACAGGTTTTATTTTCATACTGTACTCGAGTCATTTTAGCACGGTGTCCCCTCTCGCTTCCCGGTCAGGGTTTAAAAAATGTATTTTACAAAACAAGAACAGGAAGGGAGAAGAATCCCCAATGCAAGATTAATCAAGGAATCAAGGAAACATATTTTTAAGCACTCTTTCACCAAGCCAAACCATTTTTGTGGTTTACAGAACATGCTGGAGCTCTTAGAGGAACTTCCCAACGGTGCACCGCCTGATAAAGTGCGCAGCTACATCTACCAGCTCATCAAAGCCATCAACTGGTGTCACAAGAATGAGATAGTACACAGAGGTGAGGAGTTTGTCTTTGTTTCGATATGTATGTCTCTACTGCAAAAATATCAATGTCACTTAGTTGTGTTGAGTCTTTAAATTAAATTTTTCTTACATAAAACAAAGGGGGGGGGGGATTCTGCCAATGATTCAAGAAAATTGTGACACACATAAACATTAGAATGAATGTGCACTGTACATATTTCTTTGACATGTTTCTTTGCTCAGTTTCTATGTCAACTGAAAATGAAGTTTGCTGGAGTGATACACCATTCCCTACTGATTAAGGCAAAACAGAATGAAATGCCAAATGACAAAAATTGGCTAACAACAGTCCGGTCAGTCAGTCTGATTATCAGGTTTATTTAGGGTTTACAATTAAAAATGTTCGTGGCACTGTGAAGAAGGCTTTGAAACAGCATTTAGATCTTCCTGTAGGAATATAATATTTACAAAAAAATATCTAAGTGAATAGATAAAATGTGGATAATAGTAATTTCTAGAATCCTGGCAACAGCCCTGCACCCACTGGCAATTTCTTTCCACTGTAAATTGGAAAAACAAGTCTTCAAGAGTCAACACTTGGCTAAATGACTTGTTATGAAGTATGTTTTATTATCAGGGTTTGTACAAAGTATTGAAAGTTTGGAAAATGCATAATGTTTTACAGTTTTCCAGGTTAGGAATATGCTTGCATTCAAATATACTGCTTGTAAATGCTTGTAAGAAGCTGTACATACCCTGTATTATGTGTATTTAATAATTTTTTTCATGCACACATAACACACATTTGGGAGCCTTCCCGTACTTTTAACAATATGTCCTGCCAATCAGGTCCTCAACACAAAATAATTATGATTCTCAGAAAAGTTGTTTTCTGAGAGAAAAGGATGTTGAAGGAAGTAAAAAGTTTTTACTAACAACACTTTGGTTACAAACTCTCTAACCAGACCCATATACTGACTGTCTGACTGTTTGTCAAAGATGCGATGGAAGTCATGTATTTAGGTTATTTTTCATAACAGTGACTTATGTATAATATGGTAGGATAGTGATGCAACTGAAACATGTTGCTAACAGTCTTTTGTCTGCATCTCTCCTCCAGATATCAAGCCGGAGAACCTCCTGATCAGCTCTGAGGATGTTCTCAAACTCTGTGACTTTGGTGAGTCTTTGGTCTTTTCCTTCTATTCTTTACAGCCGCCATATTGTCACAAGACATTGCAGTAAAACAACACTGTCTCTGCACATTTGCCTTATCAAATAAAGGATAATAAAAATACTGCTTGTAAAATCCAGGTAATTGTTTAACAGATTAAACAGATCATCAGCTTTTACTGGTGATTTATTAAACGTCCTGCTGTATGTGCAGATTCGTGGTAAAGCTGTGAAATTATCTGTGATTTTTGCAGTTATATCTGAGATTTAGTTTTGGCCAGTTTGGGCTCACTTTGCTGTGAAAAATCCCGCTATTCATTTGTCACCTTGTAAGTTGTGCATCAGAAGGATCAATTCTGCCACTGGGAAGCGGCCAACCAGCACTGTAAAATGTGGTGTTGTCACAATGAATCTGCCAAAGGTATATTTCAAGAACATCAGGGTAATGTTAGGCACCTGTTTCACCCTGTACAATACTAATAAACTGTACTGATACAGCATAGTTGTGTCATTTTACAGTCTCCCAGGTGTGTATTCTACATTTGGAGTCTTTTCAAAATCACACGGTCAATCAGCTTTGCATAATTGGCTAATGCAGCCCTACTGAGTCAGCTGGGGTGAGATTTGTTTGTTATTCACTGTTAGAGCTGGCATTCTGTTTATTGTGATTTTTCATGCTTAAAATTGACTCCCTGTACACCAGTTATCCAAAGCATGGTCTCAGACCGCCTGCAGTGACATAACTAATTAGAGTCTGGTCACATGAGATGATGACTATGTTGTTACTGTTGCTGTCCAAATGATTTGAGTGCTGACTGTCCTTTATTCTTACTAATTAGCCAGTTGTACCTTTATGCGAAGGACTGTAAATTGTCTGCATGTTATCAGTGCAGTACTTGATGTCTAAAATACAGTATCAGATCTCTGAGATTTATTCCTTTCCATGTTACTCTGGCTCAGGTTTTGCTCGAAACCTGTCAGAAGGAACAGATGCCAACTACACTGAGTATGTGGCTACAAGGTGGTACCGTTCGCCTGAGCTGCTGCTGGGGTGAGTGTGTGTGTGTGAGTGTGTGTGTGTGTAGGAGACTAAGTGAGAAACAAGGAGGGAAAGAAATGGACTTAATTCTGTTCGTTGTTAGAAATCATTCTCAGCATTTATTTATTTTCGATCTTATCTTGTGTAAGATTGTATCAGATAGGGACAAAATGAGCCATCATTTTGATACCATCACCAGTACCTTGGAAGAATATCAGTCAATACACAATGCCGATGCTCTCATTTTCCCAATTTCAAGATCTGTCAAACTTATTGTGAAGAACTCATTAGAATAGTTTGTATTTAAGGTAACTTGAGGCCAGTGATTGCTGTGGCTCTAAACACGTTAGTCGTGATTTAATGAAACTAAGTGATAAGTGAAAACACTGAGTTTTATAATAATAAATAAATAAATCTGTAAATAAAGCAACCCACCGGTGTGCCAGTTGTTACAAACTGAGACCAAAGATTCCAAAATTTCCCAAATGTGTCAGGCTGAAATTTCCAGGAGAGCTGTCTAATGGAAAGCTGCAGACATGCAGAACATTTTCATCTGATTGAATGATGCAGGTGTGTGTGTGTAGGAGTGAAAAAGTGGTTAGCACAGTCTCCTCACAGCAAGAGGTTTCTGGGTTCCAACCTGCCAGCCAGCCTTCCTGTGTGGTTAGGTTAATTGGTGACTTTAAATAGCCCATAGGTGTGAGTGTGAGCGTGAATGATTGTCTGTCTCTGTGTGCCAGCCCTGTGATTGACTGGCGACCTGTCCAAGGTGTACCTTGCCTCTCACCCAATGTCAGCTGGGGTCAACTTCAGCCCCCCGGCAACCCTCAAGGATAAGTGAGTTTAACGAAAGGCGAGATGAACAATGTAACCATAAAAATCATGGAGTCTTAGTCAATACCCAATACATTATTGGTGCAAATACTGATCTGGCATAGTGGGTTAGTGCATCCCTAGTATGAGATAGTGTAAGTTGTCCGACACACTAAAATAGGCTACAGATAGCTAGTGGTTTCCAAGGAGTTTCCACGGATTCACGAGGGACTTACAGGAAGTCCCCAGAGCAACGAGAAGCAGAAGTTACTCCAATAAGAATATGCAGGAAAATGGTAACTCTGCTCTTGGTTGTCATTCCTAATACTTCACAGTTATGTGGCCAGTCATAACATCATTGTCATCGCATTTTTAGTTAATCCAGTTTTTTTTTATTAGAAAGTAAGGGATTGTCTCAAGATAAAAAAGAACGTTTAATCCTCCTATCAGAAACCTTCAACGTTTTAAATGGCTTAACACGTGGATTATTTTCTTGATTAATTGGTTATCATTTGGCCTTTAAAATGTCAGCAACACATAGTAAAACACATATCCTACAATACAATATCCTACAGCCCATGGTGGTAATCTCTAGATATTCAATTTACAATGATAATAAAACAGAGAAATGCAACACATCTTGTCATTGGAGAAGCTGGAATCAGAAAATATTTGTTGTATTTGCTTAAAAATTCCCTTAAACGTTTAATTTATTGCCAAAATAGCCAATATTTTGCATCTCCAATAGAATTACACTGGGCAAAAGATTTTATTAAAATTGGTCTAATATAAATTTAAATTTTTGCACATGTCTGTGCACAACATTGAGTCCCATAAACCATTTTGTGTAATTTCCATGTTCCCCTTTTTCATCCTCATTGTTTTAACTCACAGGTGTTTTCCCTCAACAAAGAGGCAATGATTCACCTTTTACAACATTATGACATGCATAATGTCATAATGTACAGAGCGTATCCTGAGATCAATTCTGTGTCTCGCAGTTGTTTTTGCTGCTTATATGTTGTTTTTTTGCTGCTTTTGCTGCATTGAATGTCCATTCTCGCTCGGAGACGGCTGAATGTCATCTAGCCTCACTGCTGTAGCCTGATTTAGTAAATGCCCTGGAACATTTATTGAGACAGTGTTTGAATGCCGCCCACTCAAATACTCTCTCCCTCCAACACCGCCGCTCCTCTGCTTCTCTGCTGCCATATCTCTCGCCATTTCTCACCAGACTCCTCAGCTCTGTTCCCTCAGAAATGACCATCTTCTTTGTGAGCATCTCCATCAGAAACACATCAAACATAACTTAACTTAACTGCACCACCACCACTAATAATGTCA
The DNA here is from genome assembly GCA_036023655.1 of Nannoperca australis. Lineage (NCBI taxonomy): Eukaryota > Metazoa > Chordata > Actinopteri > Centrarchiformes > Percichthyidae > Nannoperca > Nannoperca australis. The sequence continues at coordinate 1,964 of JAVQJD010097979.1, read as the reverse complement.
TCACTGTCACCATCATTCTCATAATCAGCTGGTGACTTAATTTTCACCCCCATCATCCTCATTCTCATTTTCACCATCATCGCCCCCGCCATCTAACTGACAATTTTGTCACAAGCTATCATCGACATTCTTCACATAAATAATGCATTGTCTCTTTCTCTCTCTATCCACCTCAGGGCTCCCTACGGAAAGGCGGTGGACATGTGGTCGGTGGGGTGTATCCTCGGGGAACTGAGTGACGGACAGCCCTTGTTTCCAGGGGAAAGTGAGATAGATCAGGTTGGTGAGCCCCAAGTAGTGATATAACGATTCCATTAGCCAGTCTGCAGTTTGACCGGAAATGAATCAAAGTAATTTGTAGATTCTAGCGTCTCCACAGGACAAATGGCGGCTCTCGGAGCTGGCGATCGGCAGTTGGCTGTATTTTCTGACATTTTATAGACAATTTTATTTAGATACAGTCCAAAATCACAAGAGGGCTTTAAAATCTGTGCAACTTAGAAATCCCTCAAACAACTAATCGACCAATTGAACAATTCGCAAATACATGAATTAATAAATATGAAAAGCCACCATGAGGCATTATGGATTTATGTATCCCATATTTTATCCCAGCAATTGTGAAATTTATGGACCAGCCACTGTTTGCTAACATGTTTGCCATAAAAATGTATATGGCGATAATATGTCATTGTTTTGTTTACAATTTGTTTCTGCTGCCTCCAAGTGGACATAAAATCAATAACTGCAGGTTAAAACTAAAAAAGGCAGACATGTTCACATGCAACTCATAGAGGATAATATAAACTCTTAAACACTGTTTGTTATTAATGTTTATCAGAAGTGTTTAACAGTACCAACTTTTTGATCATCACATGATCATTATCAGCAGATAGAGTTTGCCCTGTTGTCATGGAAATGTACTGCAGATGTTCACGGTTCCTTTTTTGAACACTTTAAGGACGTCTTGTCCAGGTTGGCTTCAATGTTGAGACTGAACGTTCGTTCCTGACCTTGGAACCTCTGTGACAAAACAATCTCACTTCTTAGTGTGTGATCTAAATGGACCTTGAGCTGAGATTGTTTTGTCATCCAGTGTTTCCTTGGTCAAGTATGAACTTTGACACCATTCATGTAATTATTACAGCCTTTTTAAAATGCTTATAAATGTTACAAAGAATGTTCCAGGAGAGTTTTACACAGGGTGTTAAAAATAACCTGACCCCAACAACTGCAGTCAAGTCAACTGTCGCACGATTAACTATGATGCTGCTTCATTTATCTTCAGCTCTTCACCATTCAGAAGGTTTTGGGGCCACTTCCAGCCGAGCAGATGAAACTCTTCTACAACAACCCTCGTTTTCATGGAATCAGGGTAGGAAACGTTTCTTTTCCATCCTTTCAATAGTAACTTTGCTTCTTTTTCTTTCTCCCCCTCCTCCTTCTTTCTGTTTTTACCTCCTGTCCTTCTCTCCAGCTCTGTCTCCTCTCTCTCTCTCTCTCTCTCTCTCTCTCTCTCTCTCTCTCTCTCTCTCTCTCTCTCTCTCTCTCTCTCGTGGCAGTGTTCCCAGCACCATGACTGAGTGGATTGCTATGACTCATGAGATAGGTGGTTGGTGTTCAGTTTAGCAGCAAGAGAAAATGTCCCAGAAGGCCGATCAAGACTTTGTGTGTGTGTGTGTGTGTGTGTATGTGTGTGTGTGTGTGTGTGTGTGTTTGGTAGTTTGTTTAGTGCAATCCAGTGATAGATTTCTGTATGATTTGAACTGAGAACTACTTTTTACTGGCATGGACATCTATTGTATGTTGGAAATCCTAATAGTAAATTTTGTTTGGATAGGAATTTGATCCAGGTGTGTGTGTGTGTGTGTGTGTGTGTGTGTGTGTGTGTGTGTGTGTGTGTGTGTGTGTGTGACAGTGTCGCTCTCTTAGTCACACTCACACTTTGGAGAGACTCTACCAAG
>JAVQJD010097965.1:0-11677 GCA_036023655.1 Nannoperca australis | reverse complement strand
AACATCATTGTTAAATGGTGTAATAGGGGCGACCATTAAAGTTGTATTCAATGAGGTTAAGCCCTGTTAAACAAGCCTCCCTGTTCAGCGTTGGAGATGGAGGCCATGTGTTTCTGGTTACGGGGAAACACAATAGCCCTCTTCAACCGGGTTCTTGATCCTGTTCTCTTGGATTCGGCCTGACACTTTGCCACAAACAGCGACAAGGAAACCCGAAACCCGTAAACAATCCATGTTTCTGCTTTACTACAGATTTCTGGGCTCGCGAAGGCGAACCGCAGAGTTCACTGCAGCGTAATGTGATTATGGGCTCTAGTGGGCCAAAGGCCGGGGGGGGGGGGGCCGAGCCCGTAGAGCTGCATTATGGAATAATATGGAGAGTCCGTCTCCATAATGTCCTGGACTTCAGGGTTCCTCATTCGTTGCCTCTAAAACCATTCGTCCAACCAAGAACCACTCAAAGGAACAGCTTGTTTTTGATCGATCGATATCACAAAACCCTTTATTTCTAGTTGTTAACTAACAAGAAACTAATGGCAGAGCACTGATGTTCAACTAAGTGACATATTCTGCCTTCTTGGGATGTTTCTGTTACATCGTCGCTCCAAGAAGCTTCAGAAGATCAGTTGTTGTTGTTGACGAGTTCTTCCTCCCATGAAGAACGAGCAGCCGTAGGAAGTAGGAATTTCATCTGTCTGGAGCAACAGAAGGAGCTTATGTGACCTCGTAGAGAATTCCTCCAACCTTCCTCCAACCTTAAAGGAACTGGTCCTTTCTTACGATGGATGCAGCTCTCGGTAAATATGCAGCTACAGCTAGCAGCATGTTAGCTTAGCTTAGCACAAACCTCTAAAGCCTGATTGTGATGGCTTCACTTCCCAAAATGTTGAACTAGTTCTGCAACTGTTGTCGTTTCAACACAAAATAACAGACGGGAAACTGCTTATATGTGTGTGTGTGTATATATATATATATATATATTTGTTTCTTTAACAGTTTAACTTTTGTGCCAAATGTTTTATCTGAGAAGGATATAAAAGCTAAAAACTGAGCTTATTGTTCATTTAGGAAGCAATAACTGTTTTTAAGGCATATGTGCATGAGATCTTTACAAAAACAAGTATGTGTATGTGTGTGTGTATATATATATAAATAATATACCCAACAAGAGTTGAGCTTCCAGGCTGTTGTTTCCCCTTAAACAGTCCCATCCCGTGATAAGATTGGAAAACAAAAAACATACAAGAAAGCATAGCGTGAAGTCAATTTCCCAATTATGTCTCATTTCCTGTCGAGCCAAAACACTTTTACACCGTCATAAATCATCGGAAATATCAGTCACCATAAATCATACATGGAGATTTAAATCAGCTGTTTGTATAATTCGGCGCCTGTATCTCAGATGGGCTAATGTGTGATAATTAAAGCCAGGCGCTCTCCCTGTGGGGAAAACTGTTTCCCAACGTCCGCTCAGCGCCGCTCGGTTCCTCCGTCTCCGGACGGCTTCTCTGGACGGTGACGTCAGCGGCTTTAAACATTATTATTCAACACAAATAGTAAAGTCATGATTGAAACGCTTGTGTAAATAACCAATAATTTGGTTCAGACATTCATGTTCCCCTCAGGATGAACTGTAATAACTCTGCTGATCCTCTGACTTTCCATCTAGCGCCACCACCAGGTGGACATGTTTATCGCAGAGTACCTGCAGAACGAACGACAGACTGAAGAGGTGCTTAAGGTAATTAGCGAACGTTAGCGTGCGGAAATGAGAGCTGTGTCTCAGTTTGAGGACGAGGTGCGTCACATTTCAAAGGTTCCTTCAAGTGCAAAGTATTTTCCCCCAAATTTACAGGATCCAACGGCTCTGCGGATCTTTATCCCGAGATTCATTGCGAGTACGAGAACATGGCGTCCGAGCCGGAGTTCACTTTTACATGTTGTGGTTTCGGGTTTTAATTCACTTTAACAGCAAAAAATACAAATGTTAAAACACAGAACTTCACCGGCAGCAGTCACGGATGCTCAACGACGCCCGGTTCGGTCTTCGGCTTAGATGTTGAAATCCTCTGTGCCACCGAGGAGACGAGTTTTCCCACGTTTGTTCTTAAGAAAACATGACAACCCTTCACTCGGCTGCGCAGCTTGTGGTAAATACGGGGTATTTCTCATGAACATACTGAATGTGTTTCCAGGGTTAAACCTCCTCATGCTGGGAACAGCTCTTATCTGTAACTGGCATTTTATTGTTTGCCGCTCAGTTCAGGTCTGTGGAGTGTTTCTGAGAGAGAACGGGTTCCTTTTCCGCATCTGAAGAGAATGAGCTGATTGTTAACCAACACACAAATCACACCGGCTGTAAATCACCGCAACACAAACGCATGAATCCACCACAAACAAAGTGTAAATCTGACGTTCACATCTCCAGAAGTTATCAAGGAAACTTCAGCAGCAGCACCAGTTTAAATATGCAGTTTTTTTATTGCATATTAAAGAGGTTTTGCAGCTGCTGCGTGACACGATGCCTCCCGGACTGTTGCAACAAGTGCTTTGCAAACTCCACGTGTATCCAGAGCATGAATCAGCTGCTCTGGGATTAAAACTGAAGCTGAACAGTGGTGATATTCCCAAGCTCCTGTCGTCAAAGTCTGTCTCAATACATCTGTCCGGACGTTAACTGTAAAACCGGTGTGTTTGTAGCTTCTAATCCAAGACTGCAAGCTAGCAGCTAAACTCTTTAAAGTTGTTTAAAGTCCTGCTCAGCCTCTCCCCACCTTTCAGGTCTGGAGAGGGGGGGGGCAATAACACTGGCATGCCTCAGCGTTGATTAAAGGAAATGCTTACATCACTCTGTCTCCAAGAGAAACCGGCACAATTGGCTTCATCCAATGGTTGAGGAGCTTTACAAGGGCCTGGCAGACAGGTGATGCTGATGGTGTGAAGTGTTGCTGCTGTTGTATCTGTTGCATAGCAACAACGAAGCTGTGGGATGTCCGTACGAAACGGGCCGAGAGCTCGAGTCTGACTGTTTCCAGGGCAAAAATCCCATTTACTGTTTGGTTTCTGGGCTGAAAGAGTTCTCTACCTACGACAACATAAATATATCTGATGTTTACAGAGTAGTTCAGTATCTGTGAAGCCTGGAAGTTAGTTCAAATATCCTTTGTAACGTTTTATGTCGTTAATAAGAGTTGCATTGTGCAGCTTTGCTTAGTTTCGCCCAGTTCCTGGGTGCATATATGTGATCGTGATATTTGATCCTATGAACACTCAATAATTGAGCCAAGACAGTTTGAGATATCTTCAGATTACACCGAGTAAAATAAAAAAGGTCTGTCCTTTGTTAGTTTCTGACTCTGGAAAATTCCCCAAAACTACAGCATCTCTGAACTACGTCACGCAGGTTTAAGCTCTTCTCTATGATCTTCATAGTATAAAATGAAGTATAAATCAAGTATAAAACCGTCTGCAGAAGAAACAGCGTTCCCTCCTTCATGCAGCGCAGCAGCTGTGCTTCACGTCTGTGGTCTCCACCTCTGATGCTTATTGTGAATATGTGGAAAAACACACTGTCCTCCTGCAGCAGTAAAAACTGGTTCGAGAACAAATGGACTCTGTTAACAGCTTTTCTGGTTTCTGAGAGTTCAGGGGGCAACGGGAAACACCGGACGTCTATTTTGGTGCATTTATTTTACTGTAAAAAGAAAAACTGTAAAATAATACAAAAGAATCAGTTGCTTATTGTCAGTTTTTCACAGATAGAAATCCACATTAGGTGTAATTGTTAGCTTGTAGAGGAGCCGCTGCTGTATCGTCTGATTATTTCTGATCACATTGTTTGTGTTATGATCCATTTTTGACTTTTTGGGGGATTTATATGAAGTTACACTGGTTTTTGGAAGCAATTTATACAAATATTTAATTTTGTTTTCAAGAACAAATGGGAGGAAACTGAAGAAGCAATAACGACCCTACACATAGCACCTGAAGGCTTCGTACACTGCTGTCTTCTGTGTCGGTTTCCATTAGAGCTGTATTTTAGTGTTTCTGGAAGAGAACCATCACATGTTTGTAGAAACAGACCATCGTGCTCATGGGTGTTAAGATGTAGAAATAATTATGAATGGTTGCAATGAATAAACAGAAGGTAAGTGAAAAAGAAAGGCCTGTTTAACACCTGTGAACTTGTTTCCATCACCTGACGCTGTAACTTTCAGCTAAACTCTGATGTTGCAAATCAAACGCAGTTGTTCTCGGGGTTAAATTGTGATTTTGACGTCTGAAAATCCCACAAATTCCTTTGATAGTTTAGTCTACAGAGGTTCAGACTGATAGGAGGTTGGAGCTCAGTCAAATAGACATTTTTTATTGAAGAGTAGTTTATGCAACTTCCCCACATTGGGAGCAGGTCAGGTTAGCACTTCATCACTGGCCTGTATTTATACATCAGAAATTCTTCACATGCTTCACAGAAAAGTCTTGGACGAGGAGCACAAATGACTCTTCGTCGTACATCTGAAGGGCTGAAGGCACGGTGGCAGAAAAGTGCTGGGAAAGGGCATTTCTGGGTATAGTTCACTAATGTTTCGATAGCATTTCTGTTACACACAAACGTTTTACACCAATCAGGACGTGACACGTCTAACATGAGAGCAGAAACCTGAACTCTCCGAGTTCTCGGCTGGTTTCTGGCTTCTCTCAGATGCATCTTGCTCGTCGCCACCAACATCAACATTACACACAAGTGTGAGTGAGTTTATCTCTCTGTTTAGTCTCTAACAGCGTGGTATGCAGTCTGATAGTGCACTTGAGTGTGAAGAGTAATGGCTGTTGCACGGCAGTGAGTTTGTTCAGTCGGCTGAAACAAGAACTGTTGGTTTGATTATAATGTTAAACAAATCCAGCAGACAGCTTCCTTCTTTCTGTCCTGGTCTCTTTGCTACCTGCAGCCACACGACTCCACCACCATGTCCTCGTACTGCTTGTAGACGACGTTGTTGGCCGAGTCGATGTAGAGTATGCTGATGGGGCTGAGGCGTGTCGGGACGCAGCAGGTGGGCGGCGTGGACTCCGGGTCCATGGAGTTCATCAGGGTCTGTATGATGGCGTGGTTGGTCGGCTCGAGGTGCGAGCGGATGGGGAAGTCGCAGACGCCGTCGCAGTGAAAGGCCTCGTAGTCCAGCGGCGCGATGATCCAGTCGTCCCAGCCCATCTCCTTGAAGTTCACGTGGAGTCGTCTCCGGTGACACCGCGGCCTCGTCTGCGTCTTCGCCGCCTGATGCTGGGGGAGGGACTGTGGCGGCGGCTGCAGTGGTTTCTTAGCCCCCCTTGCAATAGGAGCTCGCCGCATGCGTCGCTGAGTGAACAGGTACTCGTAGACGGTCTTGTTGTCGTGGCCTGACCGCGCTTTGATCTCGTTGTAGAAAAGGTCGCGCTTCTTGCTTTTGCCAAACGCCAGGAAGAACGCCTTCTCCTTGTTGGTCCTGCCGGTTCGGGCAAAGCCCAGAGAGCGCAGGTCCAGGGGGCGACCGCCTCTGTGCTCCAGGGCCTCCAGTTCAAAGCACAGCTGCTGGTTCTGCTGGTTCTGCTGGTTCTTGAAGCCCTTGAAGACTTTCCACATGTCAAACACTTCCCATTTGCTGCCAAATCCGCCTCCGGCGAGCAGATCCTCCGCCGTCCTCGTCTGGAGCAGAGAAGCCTGTTGTTTACCTGAAGCGCAGGTGTACAGCTTCAGGCACGGAGACGAGCCTCCTGCACCCCCCCCTCCGTCAGCAGCTGCGGATCCCATTGAAGCTCTGCGGGGGTCAGACAGGCGCTTCCTCAGGATGCGTAGTTCGGCCCCCAGGAGCCCGTCTCGTTCCAGAGAGCTGACATTGAAGTGATACCGCTGCCGTCTCATCAGGGGCCCACGCTCGTCTGCCAGGGAGGAGACAGAAACATGAGTTCAAACTGGACATACATGAAACCTGCAGACGTGCAAACATGACCGGGGGGGGGGGGGCAAGTTCAAAGGCACACTGGAGCTGCAAGGATGAACTTTCTGTTGATTGACTTATTGATCAGCAACTTTTTTTTAATCAAATAATTTTAGTTTTTTTAAGTTTGCTGGTTTCAGGATCTCAAATGTGCAGATTTCTTACGCGACAGCAACTGAATGTGTTTGGTCAAATGAAAACATCACTGTTGCATGGTATGATGGGCTTTCTCCACTGTTAATTAATCAATCAATTCATTGACAAAATAGATGAATGTGTAGTTAAAATCATTGTAAGTTGCAGCACTAATGAACACAAACAAACCACATGCAGAGAGTGAGAGATACAAAGGGCAAATAACAAAACAGCATGCTCATATCGCTTCTGCAGGTAGATGCTAACACACACACACACACACACACACAAACAAGCACAGAAACATCAGGAGCAATGAAGTGAATGGTGTGGTGTGTAATGTTTGCTTTTGTTGTCAGTGAGGGAAACCAGTGGACCTCCATGTCCAAATAGCGCGCACACACACACACACACACACACACACACCCCTTCTATCCAGGACTTTAGCATGCATTGAAAAGTACATTAGAACCAGACAGGGCGACCACATCGGACCGTAAACAGGCCTGTTGTTATGGACCTGTAGCTATCAACTGCCGATAGACAGTTAACCAGCTTCTGCTGCAGAGGAAACAAACCATCAACACACACACACACACACACACACACACACACACACACACACACACACATCTGGTTAAAGCTCAAACGGAGAGGAATTTAATTTTACAAACTTTCAAAACAGTAACGATGAAACAGTTTGCAAGATGTAAGTTTAGATGAACTCTAATCAACAGTAAGTAATCAGCCTATAGACTCAGTGCAGTCTAATACGGACGTCCTGAAATAAAACCGACATTCTGGAAGATTTTACATTTCCATTTATTCCTTTGGACACTTTTATGATTGAAACAACATCTATTGAATATCTGTGAGTTTTTCCTCATTGGAATCGAGGATCTAAGGAAAGAGGCATGTCGCGCGCTGTACAGATTGTAAAGCCTTTTAATCTGTGTGATTTGTGTATATAAATAAAACTGATTTGACAAGTGAGGTACAGTCCAAGCCACAGCTAATCAAGGAGAAGTCCCTCAACACTCACCAGGTGCATGAAGTGTCTCAGGCAGATAAGACCTGATGTTTCTGGTGTTATATAATGCAAAGCGACATGACCACATGACGGAAGCAAGAAACTGTGTTGGTGAGAGCAAGTTGGAGCTGAGCTGGATACTAATACTAATACTTTGGTATTCTGTCACGGATAGATAGAACTGGGTATCATCAGCATAGCAGAGGTAATAAAAACCACTGTGTGAGTGGATAATCAGATGAAGGGAGGTGGTGTATATTGAGAAGTGTAGGGGACCAAGCACAGATCCCTGTGGTACCCCGGTGGAAGGAAAGTGATGCTTGGACTCAAATCACGAGTGTGCTGAACCGGAGACGCCTCGTTCAGACAGCGTGGACACGAGGAGTTTGTGGTTCACCGAGTGAACTGGCACGATGAGAACTATCTGGGTTTCTGTTACTGACAGTTTCAGTGGAAGGACCGCTCTTGAATCCAGACTGGTTTAGATCAAGTAGATTATTTTCAGAGGAAGTCTGAGACTCGGGTGGAAACTGCTCTAGAAGCTTGGATAGGAAGTGCAGCAGTGAGATCGGCCTGTCGTTTTCAACTTCTGATGGATTTCGGGTCATTTGCGGTCTGCTTAAACTTTGTGTACCGACTCCAGGGAAGCATTAATCATGTGCATGAACACAGGCAGGATTGTGGGTAAGAACTTGGAGGGAATGAGTGTTGGGATGAAGTTTGGAGACATCTTCCATCAGTGAGGGGCAGAAATGCAGTAAGTGATGTACCCTTAGTTTAAATTGGTTCTGGAACTAATGGCTTTTACCTTGTTAGCAAAGAAGGATGCAATGTCATCATCCAAGCAATCATCCGCACCTTTTCTTGTGTCCTTCCTTCTTTTATTTCTGGTTTCTTTCCTTCTTCAACTGATCTGAAAGCGTCACAATCCCCCAAACTGGAGATGAAACCCCCACTTTGCCTTTGTTGAAAGATATGAACATGTTCAAAACCAAAGCAGTGTACAATCACTGAAGTGCACAGAAGTGCATGCACAGCTCCAAGATGTGTTTAATGTGACTACCGCGTAACTGTAATGTGTTGATGTGAGACGTGGCTACGTTAGCCAACATCCAAGCAACATGTGGAAAGTGAAGGGCGAGGTAGGGAGGAGAAGAAAGACAGAACGAAAGAAAGAAAAGGGAAAGTGAGTGAATGTGAAAGTGAGGGGGACGAGACGTGTCAGGCCATCAGTTACACCTCCGCTCTCCCCCTCAGCATGCGGAGGAGGTCACCGGCGATTTGTTGAGGACACACTAAACAAATAAAGCCCAAATTAAAAGTACATTAAGTGCTTGAAATGTAAACCTTTAGCGGGGCTAGAAATATTAAACTCTGGTCTTTTAAACATTGTTTTAAACAGTTTTACACCGTAAAGACAACATTACACAGGGGGGCCACCCTACTTGTGGCTGTGAGGAGTGTTTATTTACCCTCCTGAGGCCGTATATCACTGAAGGCAGCCAGTGACTGACCAGATGGCTGGAAACACACACACACACACACACACACACACATACGCACTTACAGAAACCAAACTGCAACAGCACACACACAGAAATACACAAGTATAAATATACACATCTACATGCATGAGTTTGCCCCCGGAGCTTAAAGCCTCTGGAAACGTTCAAATCCAAAACATCTCTTCCTGTTTCTATTATTAAATCGAAGCGAGACTTCTTCATCGGGACGGAGACGCTGATCCGAGCAAAAGTACAACTGAGAAAATACATTTGTGGGAAATGTGCCAAGAGAGTTGCTGAGAGTCACAGATGTCAGTGTGAAGCTTAGCTTAGCATAACAGCTAGCCTGGTTATGTCCACAGGTAACACAATACTCCTCTGCACCTCCATCACCCCCCCCCCACACACACACACACACACACACACACACACAGCTTGACATTGTTTATGGCCTAAACAAACGAGATATTACGCAACATTAGTGAGCTTTATTTTGTTGCCTTTATGCAGAGCCATGCTAGCTGTTTCCAGTCTTTATGCTAAGCTAAGCTAACTGGCTTCTTTTCCACTGGACGTGTGACGGCTCACTCAGCTCGCAGCAGCTTCCTGCAGCTCTGAACTGTTCCAGGACACTTATGAGTAACAGTCACATCATTTCCCATCATTCCTCTCTGTACGCGTGACCTTCCTGACTCCAGATGCTCCGGACTCCTGAACACAGGCATGTCCACATTTAGACATGTTACAGCCCTGTTTCCGGCCCCGCCCTCCTCCAGTAGCCAGGTCTGACCTCCGGTCCTCTCCACACTCATCTCCCCTGTAGGTCCTCCTCACCTGCAGCCTCTCACCTGGGCTCCGGCCCCGGATGCTGCACCAGCTCATTAATAATTCAGTTAATCTGCTTCTCTGCAGTGAAGCAACACTCCGTATACTTGTATAAAAGATTCTGCTTCACACTTTAATGCTGCCAGAAAACTGTCCCTCAGACCGCAACATGCACTCCCTTTAATTGATTTTATTACATTTAATTGTATTAATATATTGATATTATTACATACCTCAGTTTGTACCCTATGGATGTCTGGTTTGTACCACAGTCACATCCCCAGTGAGTGATATTTAAACATCATGCAGAACTTTATTCTGCTTTGCCTTGTCATTTTCTAAACGATCAAACTAATCACGATCGATCACACTGTCTTTGTAAGTTCATTGATTTACTGCAGTATAAACAGGATTACACGTGGTTTTGGAAACTGGACTACACGTGAGAGAGAAGTTACCTTGTCCTTTATCCACGAAGCTGGTGATGGTGTTGGCCAGACCCGCGTCGTGCAGCGCGCTGCTGTTCAGGTCCCCGGTGGAGAGAGACCAGTACAGCGACAGCATGTAGTCGTGCGGAGTCACCAGCGGCTGTTTGTGATGCGCTTCCCGGTCGTGAGCTTTCGGGACCTTGTTGCTGGCTCCCCGCTGCGCCACCGGACCCGCGTTCTGCTGCTTCTGCGCACCGACGGCTCTTTGGGGAGCAGCTGCCGTCGCTCTGGAAGCAGCTTTCCCAGAAAGTTTCCCCGGTGAGCCACCCCTTCCACCTCCAGCAGCCGCGGTGCCGACTCCTTTCCCCGCGGCGTGTGCGCTAAGAGCCGCGGGGCCGTGCGCGTCCCCGCCGGGCGTCCAGGAGCGCACGGCCTCTCTGCGCCCCGAGCTGCCCGCTCTGTCCCGCTGCTGCTGCAGCTGTGCACGGTTCAGCTGCACGGCCCCGCCGCGCTGAGGCGACGACGAGGACGTAACTTTACTTTTAATAACAGTCGTTTCGCCTTTAATTAACGGCGGGCCTGCGCGGATCCGGGTAATCCTCGCAGGACTCACCGGTGACAGTTTCCACGTCCCGGAAGCCGTCGCCGGTTGCCTGCCCGCGGCTGGTGTGGACCCGCCGGTCCCTCCGTCCCCGCCTCCTCTTGCCGCGCACTCCGCAGCCTGTCCGAGCCGGGGGTGGTGGTGCTCGCTCGGTCTGGTCCGGCTGAGTGACCCGAGGACGGGGTGCAGGTGGAGGAGAGTCCAGCAGCTCAGCAGCAGAGAGAGACGCTTCCCAGCTTTCATCCTAAAGCCCGTGTGCCTGCTGACTGGCCGGCATGGTCATAAATCTGTCTGTTCACAATCACTCGACCTGTTGGTCCAAAGAAAGAAGACGGAGCGGTCCTGTGGGGTCCGAGTCCTTCATCCTGTGACTTTACTCTGCGCTCCGGAGGGCACGTGAACACAAAGCGCCTCTCCCGTCCCAAACAGGCTGTCGACATATGCGAGGTTGTCAAAGTAAAGACGTGGACTGTAGCTGGGTTTTATTCTCTGAACAAACGAATCCTGCGAAGCCTCGTTGTCCCGTGTGTCCTCTGTGAGAAGCATAGTGCTGCAGGAGACCCTGAAGGAGAGCGGGAGTCCAAAGACCAGGCGGAGAGAGGACTGTGGTTAAACTCTGCGCGGCTCCATTCTGCTGGATATCCTGGAAGAAACTTCTTTAAATCCCACTTTTTTTTCCAAGAGAGGCAAGAATGGCGTAATGCCGCTGCCTCCGTGTTTCTATTTTTTTCTTCTCTTTCCCTTCAAAGTTTGAACTCCGTCCAGTGAAAATATCTCGCTCACACACCAACCTGCAGGTGCTCGAGACGCTCCTCCCGCGGACCTGAGCGGGACCGGGACCGGGATTCCAGAGAGCTGCTTTAATGACCGCGTGATGTCATGCTGTCCAAACCCATTTACCAGCAATATTTCTCCTCAAGTCTTCCTCCCCTCTTTCCACCGGTGACTCACTGAAGCTGAAACACAACATGGCACAAAACAGCCCCCCCCGCCCCCCCCCCCACACACACACACACACACACCCGCAGAAAAGAGAGAGAAAGAAAAGAAAACCTGCATTATGTCATTTAAAGTGAGCAGTTTGTCCAGGAGAGTCACACACACACACACACACTTACTCACACACACATACACACACACACACACACACTTACTCACACACACACACACACACACTT
>JAVQJD010097960.1:0-24562 GCA_036023655.1 Nannoperca australis | reverse complement strand
TCTTTAAAAAAAAGGAAAAAATTAAACAGAACATACCCTCTACAGCAGGGGTCCCCAAACTTTTTCCTATGAGGGCCACATAACTTTTCCCTTCTCTGATGGGGGCCGGGGTCAGTTTGTAACAGAAAAATTGTGACGATCGCAGGGGTGCCTAAACGTAAACATTTATTGTTTTCCAGAAAGCCACACATAACCAAATATTAATAACCCTTTCTGGGATCTTCACAAAAAACATTTGAAAACATTACCCCCGATTTCTTCAACGCGTCTGGTGATTGTACTCGCCGACAGACTCACGGCATTAAAGACGTCTTTCTTCTCGGGACACACCTCTTCCGCGAACAAACTCCCCATCAGTGAAAGGTCTCATAATGCGTCTCTGGTATTGTTCAGGGGGCCGGGCCAAATGTAGTGGTGGGCCGTATGCGGCCCGCGGGCCTTAGTTTGGGGACCACTGCTCTACAGGTATGCTACAATAAATTATGCCATCTTTTATTTGTTTCACATGCAAGTGTAACTCAGTAACTTCTCCATTCTCAATCAACTGTATTTTTCTTCATTGATAGGCTTCTGTAGTTCAATCTGGCATTTTCTCATGAAGTCATCCTCGCCATTCAAACCTCTGTCTTTGTCCCAGACCTCGATGTTCAGGATATAGCTCTGGGCATTCTTGAAGACACACCACTGTTTAAATACTGCAGACCTGCTGTTTGGAATAGCAAGTTTCATCTACATAGAGATAAGTAGATTAGATATTTGAGAACAATAGTGACATACATACACATGAAAAACACGTTGTCACATATGTTGTCATACTCATTTTACCATGATTGGAATTCAAGGTAATTTCTCAACTTTTTGTTGCTAGAAACTGATCATTTCAACTTATGAATTCAGTTTTTAGACATTGTTATAACAGTATGTTTGCTTTAACTTGCCCATTGTTGCATTTGATTGCACAAAATCAACTGCATACAACAAAGAGATGGAGAAATCCTAGGTTAATATTTATAGTACAAGTCAATAAGTTTGGACACACTTTCCCCATGATACTTGATACATAATTGGTTGAAATCCACCCTTTGGATTATTTACATTTTTTATTTGATTTCTGATCATTCAATGTATTTTCGTATCTGATGCACAGACTCAGAGCACGTAGTTTGGTGCGAAAGATTATAGATGTTAGTGACCGGTAATGGTGAGTTAGTTATCAATATTGCACGGCAATAGTCATGATATAGACTTTCTCTCAGCACCCCCAATACGGAATGACCAGTGTCTTGCAAATGCCCTGATGTTCTCTGTATACCTCAGTTTCACCCTAAATAAACCAATAAGCCATTCTGCTCAACTATAATTTATCACAGTGGGGAGACGTGTGTGCCGTGTGCATTTGTTAGATCGATAAAACCAGCTATTATTTATTATTACTGGTATTTTGCAGAAATCCCAAAACTTAATAATAATAGTAATAATGTTTGTCTGTGATGGTGTAATGCCACTGTTCCACTCTTCAAGGAAAGCAATACTATCTGATTATGCAGGCACAGTTTATTTTTCATTTCACCCATTTTTTATTACACACATTTATACACATAAATTCTATACAACAAAATATATATGTATACTTATATCTCTTTTGTGTGTGTCTGTGAGTGTGAATGCCACATTGTCTCATGATGATGCCAAGGCAGGTGTCCCTCTTCCTCCTCCTCTTCTCCTGCTCTTTGGGAACTCGCAGATGAAAAACATAGTGGCTTCACACTCCACGTGGCCCCATGTTCCAGTGCTGAGTAGCTCCACGCAGCTTGAGTTTGTGGTTGAATTTAACTCCTCCTCTTGGTTCCATGCTGCAAACCCCTGCAGAGGACTGGAGTCTGCATAAACATAACTGCTTGTTCCATCCTGATGACAAACGGAGAAATAATTAAAGACATAGATTAAAAATGATTAAGTTATTCAGAACAGGGAACACTCTTGGAAAATAGTTTCTCGTCATTCAACCAGGTTTCAAGAATATTTGGCCCTTTATACCCTTTATACTCATCATCATGAAAGTGGCACATTTTCATCAATCACAACGACCTAAAACACGTCATATTTAAAGTAGTAGAAGCAGCATTGTGTTTGTCACCCAACACACTATTATTCTTCATCATTAATCATTCTGAAAAGAAGGTACAAGACCATAATTTACCATGTCTAATGGATTTATTTTGTTATGTTTTTTGTCACCTGTTGCTACACATGCTCATGAATCTGTGAGTTAGTTCACCCTTAAAAATGACTGATAGCTGATGTGTTTTTACTTTAATTCCAAAAACTGATACTCCACCTGCTGCAGTGTGTGTGTGTGTGTGTGTGTGTGCGTGCATTATGTTCAGATGGGGGCCACTTACTGTGTCCTTGCTTTGAGCCTGCACTCCTATATAAACTCTTGTCAGTCCCGCATGACTGACATAGTCTGCCATGAGATGGTTGGTATTGCTGGTTTTTGGCATGGCCAGGGTGCCTCCTCTTAATTTGCAGTTCATTGAAGCATCTCTGAACCTCTTGAGCTCCTTCACCAGCAGGTAGTACCTGTCTTCTGTTTCCTTCAGCCCCAAGATGACTGCACAGGACAGGGTTATGGGTCATTAGGCGTAAGGATATTTACATGTTTTCCATGATAACCTACTAAGTACCTTTCTTTGAAAAGAACTTGAGTGTACAAAGCAAACACTAAAACAAACTACACACACAAAACTGGGTTCATTTCTGAAAATATTTCCCTTTTTAATCTTTAGAGCAGCATGTTATGGTGTTCACTTTTGAGGATATTCAGCTTGCTTACTGACACTAACATACAGTGGTGTATGCTAAACCATAGAGATCATACCATTCAGTACTCACCATTCTTCACAAACTTGACAGCATTCCTCAGCTTGTCGACATTGACATCCAGCTGTCCAACCACCTTCCTGTATCTGCCACAGTCACACGTGGTGCCTGGTGGATTAAACAAGAGCCAACTCATTATTTGAGTGTGTACAGGATTTAACAGGACAGAATCACCTTCCTGCACAATGACTGTGATAACACCACACCGCATTATATTTGTGTAAGACTTTACTGTAAACTAAGCTCCACTATCATTTCTTGTATTATTTAATAGCCCTCATAATAATACTCATACATTTTATTTGTATAGTACCTTTCAAAACATAGTTACAAAGTGCTTCACAAAAAAAAACTGAATCCAATACAATGACAAAAAAAGCATTATAAAAAGAACATAAAAGTAAGAAAACTAAAATAAAGTATAGTAAGCTATTGAAATGATAAAACAATGGAATAAATTATATATAAGTAAAGGTGCATTTTAAAGTGTGTTTTTAATAGAGATTTCAAAGATCTGGGTAGAAACACAGAGTCCTTAGCTCCTGCACCCTTGCATCTTGTAAGATTTGCAATGCTCTCTACAGTCTGTGACATAGACCCGTTTGTGCTCTGCCATGCTTGTTCTGCAGCCATCTTCTCCTTGTGCTTGTACCATGGCTGCTTGCCAGGAGCTGCAGGGTCATATTGGGGAATCGCTGGGCTTCAAAACATACACTTAAAGCTAAAAGTCAGCACTAATCTCATAATCATCGTTTGATTTTAACTCCAGTGTGCTGGAGTACACAGTCAAAACAATAAAAAACATACCTGTCCTAATCTACTGTATTTCTGCAGTAGGGGCTGCTCCCAAAAATGTCTTGAGTCATGTTATAGGAACTGGCAACAAACAAATATTTGTTTTCTTTATTGCAGTAACAAATGCAGACACAGACACAAATTGTTGGCTCAACACTATATTTACCAGTTCAAACCCACTTACACCGTTGACATTTCAGGGGAACACTGAGACATTCTCTGTCCAGGTTGTTTATTTGTAAATGTGAAATTGCTGGAACATCATCATGTTGGTCTGAGTGGAGCAGAATGGTTGGTACTGTCACATATAGGACTTGAGGAAAGCAAATGTCTGCATGCGGCAGACTTATTCACCTGGTGTCCCTTTTAAACCAGAAGGCCCTTCAAAACCTGTGTCGCCCTTGTCACCTACAGAGAAATGGATAGCACATGTGAGACAGTTGCATGAAATATAAATAAATAAGACAGTACAATCACTGGTTATCTACCAATAATTCAACTTAAGCATTATTATATAAGCTTCTTGTGTTATGACGATATTGTGATGTAATTACAAAACATTACCACCAGATGGCTGCATCATACATTTGGTACAGGTATAGATTTACTTAAGTCAAATTTGAACCTATTGTAACCCAGATTTAATTGCTCCAAATACACCTCAACATAACAACACAAATGTCTTTTAAAAAATAGAGATGTGAGTAATTTTTCTATGTAAATGTAATCCAGAACATATTCACTTATACTTGCGCTTTTCTGAGTTGAACTGACAGTTGTACATTTTGGGGAAGTGGGCTACAGTACAAACATCACAAAAGACTGGTTTTGTATGAGGAAGAGACATATTGTACCCGTACAATCTGACCAGCCTGAGTACCTCTTTGTGATTTGGATGGAATAAACAGTTACAGTTTGAGCACCCAGACAAAAATGTGAAAACACTAACGAATAAGTGAAAAATAAACATTTCTGGCTCCAGACTCCACTTGTTATCCCGTTGCTAGCATAGAAGCTCCATGGGCTATTAAAATAAATTGCTACCAGATAGACAGTGTCATCTCTCACCCCAAACAGTCCTGCTGTCGTTAGTTGGTTGGCTTTCCAAATGAGTTCACTAATTACACATAGTTTAATAGTTCATAACTTTAGATTGTTGTTATTTTGGTTGGCAGATACTTTAATAATAAGCAGATGTATAGAAATATAGCAGATACAAAGGATACTTGATTATGCATTATAACAATCTTATATACATCTGGAATGAAGCTTATGTAGACATTAAAATGAACACTATGTTCTGTGAGCAAGCCTGTAACAAATCAAAATTCTATAAAAAAGTAACAGAATTTCAGTTTGGGATCCCGCTAAAGCCGATGTTGCCCTGAAAACGTGTTTTTCTTCCCAGGTGTTATATGAGCAACAGGCCGGTCAGGATGAAGGAAAATCCAAAACGTTGACCTCA
Organism: Nannoperca australis; assembly: GCA_036023655.1. NCBI lineage: Eukaryota > Metazoa > Chordata > Actinopteri > Centrarchiformes > Percichthyidae > Nannoperca > Nannoperca australis. Next base: position 19,419 of record JAVQJD010097960.1, on the reverse strand, counting down.
CTGCTTTGCCTGAGATGGCTGATGCACAGCCACTTTCCTGTAAGTGTATTAAACATAATGAATACTGAGAAAAGTGAATGCCTAGAAAGGCTGGGGAACATGACTGCTCATAAAAATAAAGATAGAAAATGTTTCAGCTACCCTGGGCAAAGCAACTGCATGACATCATAGTGTTCTGTTCTTTTCTATCTTTGGATGTGATAACTTAAAACATAAAAGAAATGGTAAAAATATGAACTTTTTGGCATAGGCTTAAAGCAGTTCCTCCCTGTGTGTATTAGTCTTGGGACTAATTAAGTTTGCCAATTTGTGTAGAAATGTCCATTCTACTTATTTATATGTTATGAGTCTGTGGTAATGGAGCAGATGTCCGAGCTAAGGAGGATTTCAGAAAACTATTTCTTCTTTGAAGCAATTATAAAGCTATTAAGGTTCTGCAGAACTTTTTTGTTTGTGTCACTTGTTTTGCCTGGTGTTGACAACTGAAAAGTCTCACGGGACAGGAACAAGGACACATTTATAGACATGACAGTTATAAAGGAAAATTTCTCAATTAAAAAAAAACAAAACACTGAGGATTAGAAGCTTTCCATCTGATGCACTCTCTCATCTGATTACTGCATAATGTACTGTATGTAAAGTATATACAAATATATATTGCCTATTTACACTGTAGAATAGGGTTAACTGGATGAGAGTGAGACATTATAGAGATGGAGAGAAGATTAGACAGAGACAGAAACAGTGTTTCCATTAAAACTACATATAGAAAAATGGATTTCAGACTAAAATTCAATAAAAATGACTTTGCTTTGTTATACCTTCATTTCCAATAGACCCCATCTTTCCTGTGTGGCCCACCCATCCTTCAAGCCCTGTCTCTCCTGGCACTCCTGGGGAAAAAGAGAAAGAAAGACACTGACATTTTCCAGAAATTAAATATGATAGATGTCACTGCAAAATATCATTAAGGTTCATCATAGTTTTAAAATCATGTTTTTCATGGCTTTCATTCTTTTTCCTTTTTTTGTGATTATTTTGCCTAATCAATGTAATTGCATTCTCCAATCTCATCTTTTAGAAATCACCCCCCCCACACACACTTCAATAATCACTACATAGTTTGATTCCTGCTGCTATTATTATTATTATTATTATGCCAGTAAACAGATTAGAGGGAAAAAATGATGATTTATTTTGGGCACTAACTAAAGTACTTTGTGTTGAGAGGCTGTTTGCGGGGTCTGTGTGCATTGTTGCAGAATAAGGTTCAATCTAAATGGAAGTTCACCCTTTGAAATGTGATAACAAAGTAAATGCATGCATTTGTTACTTTAATAGATTAATAATAGTCTTGGTCTGTAATCAGATTACCGTCCTCTGTAACTCTACAATCTTATTAAGGCTGCCTTAGTTTGATGTTAGCAAACTGAGATACTGAGGAGGTGCATCATTTTAGATGTTACAGTCAAAGTGTGAGGACAGAGAATATCTGAGTGAGAGAGAAAGAGAGATTGTGTGCATATCTGTGTGAGTGTGTGTGTGTGTGTGTGTGTGTGTTTGAGTATGGGAAAACTGCAGAGCAGACTGAGGCTTTCTGCCAACACTTGAATGAGTATTTCCTCAGGAAACTATTCAACTGGAAATTGATGGTGTTTGAAATACTAAGTGACGTATTGGAGAGGCCTATTGCTATTAGAGGGATTTGCCACACACATATGTGCATACACACACAGCCAGTTATTCCCTACCATTTCCCACTTTCTCATGTTGATTTTCTACTTGATGATTTGTGAGAAGTGTTGGCGAATGGAGTGAGGTCTTATGGATTGTGTGAGATCTGTTAGACTGTGTTAAGCTCTGGCCTATGGGAAATGTCACTTTTTCACTAAAATCTGCAGGCAATTTTTGCGTAATTTTCAGCTTAATGCCTCAGAAACACCATCATAAAGTAAATATTTTGACAATTCTGACCTGTGAACTGATTGTGAACAGTGATTATAGGTGTTTGTTTTTTGCTATATGAAGACATTTAATCTGTTGGTCTTTTGTTATTCCTTCTGTGTCTATAAAAGTTGATTAATGTTGTTTTCGCAGTGCTTATGCTTGCCAGTTAAACCGTCTATCTTAACGTCCAGATAACAGTCCTTCCTATCACTGCAGTCACTCTTTATAATGGCCAAGCCCTCCAACTGGTTTAACGTCTGGATTCTCCAGCTGCTGGAGGATAAAAGAGGTGAAGCCTCATTTATTATTCTAATCATGGGGCCTAAGACACATTTTAAACAACAACTATTTCAAAAACACTCTTACTGGCTTAAACTAGATGTTTTCAAAGCTTAAAATAACAAAAATGGAAGAGTTTTAAATACTAAGCAGACCTTAGATCAGATAATTCATTACATGTTGTTTGCTCAAACATAAAAAGTAAATACGAAAACTAGTATTTCTGCATTTTAGAGATTAGTGGATAGAGGAAAGAAAGCTGAGTCTCAAAATATAATGACAATAAAGGCTTTCTATTCTGTTCTATTCTAAAATAAAGGGCTTGAGCCAGATGTTCCATTTGTTGTAGTTCAATCCAACAGGTTCTTCACAAGAATTAAGAGCATTACATAACACCTTAATCTGCTGTCGGTAACACTCAAATCCTGGTTTCAACTTTACCAGCAGTTTTAAGTAAGCATAATTAACAAATACAGAAATCCATCGCGACTGTTTGTTGACGCCAACAAGCTTGGAGCAACAAATTGTTTTTTTTGCCCACCAGAGTCATGTATTCCCTTTTAACATTCCAAAATTAAGCAACTGTTTCCTGTAAAACGGCCAAATTTAAAACAAGGAATACATGCGTCATCTGTTGAGCTGTTGACATACTTACAAACTCATCATAGGAACCTGTGTTCATTCCTACAGTAAGCATACACACAGAGAAAAACCATAATTATTGGGTTTGCTATACTGTTGAACAATATCTGCAAAGTTGAAAAAAGGTTCACTTATATACTTTATTTTTATTTTTTGGAAAAAAATTGAAGCACTCCTAGCATTTGTCTCTCACACAGCCTGATGAAAGAAGTGTGTGTCTGTTTTTGTAAAGTGTGTGCATGGGTGTGTGAGGACCTTTTAGTGAATCTGCAGACAGCAAGAGGGCAGCCAGGAACCAGTGCTTTTTTACAGTGTGCGCATGCATGTATGTACTATGTGTTTTTATGTCCATGTACATGCTTGTCTATATGCTTGCATGCTTTATGTGCATATAGTACATAATATGTATGCCTCAGTGTGTGTGTGTGTGTGTGCACAGATATCTGTGTATATGATATGGGTGGCTGGCCAGCTAGTCTACCAGCCCAGTTGGAACATATATGGCGAAGCGGGATGCCACTGCTTTCCTGAGCAGCAATTAACGTGTCTGCTTCCTCCATAGGAACACAGCAGTGTGGGTCTGTCTGTCTGTCTGTCTGTCTGTCTGTCTGTCTGTCTGTCTGTCTGTCTGTCTGTCTGTCACAGGGCAAAGCATGAGTCTGTATCTACTGCACAGCAAAGGAAAGCAACCTGTCTAGAGCAGGAAAAAAGCAAAAGCTGCTGCCAGGGCAAAGTCAGTCTGGGAACTCACAGTACAGAAAGTAAGGCGTGATTGTTTGTCCAAGTTACAGCAGTAATGTAAATTACATTTTTGCAGATGGGTGAAGTCAGACTTTATGCTTCTGTTCAAACACAAAAGAAAAGTGAGGCCTTCCCACCTATTACTCTTGCTGGGTTTGTTCCCCCACTTTGTAGCCCTGATTACACACGTTGCAAGAATGCTAATAAAGACAGAAGCAAAACACCTCTCAAGGATTACCATTACACGTATCAAAATTAAATGCATTTTAAAAGGGGACGTGGCTATTTTTGTGCTGTGTGGTATCAGTGCCAAGTATACTTTATTGTTGATCAGACATTTTGACATTTTGTGGCTTGTGTGGGAGTCACTTGTGTTGGCATCCATTTGGGAATGAAGACTACAAGTTTGAAAATGAAAAGAATGTGTCACACAGATCTCTGCAGATCTCTTTAGCCCACTCTTCATCTCTCTTGCAGAGTACATTTTTAATAAGGAACCATTGTTTTTGTCCCCATTAATGATTTAATAAATAGTGAGGCATCCTCCTTTTCCTCACCATATACTGAAAATATATTAGATGGATGGATGCTTGGATACCTGGAAATCCTGGCGGTCCGTTCTTGCCCAAATTTCCCTGATCTCCCTCCTCTCCAATCTCACCTTGGTCTCCTGGATTTAAAAGGAAAGAGAGTAAGGAGTGTGATTTGGGGATTTGATATGCATAAGGAGAGCATGTTTCTGAATATGTCTTCATTCACAGTTCTGTTCAGTAGGGGCCTGTCAGAGGCAAGCTGGTAAGATACCTAAATATATGTAGCAGTGTATACTGCTGGTTTGCTTGCTTCCCCAATGTGGCAGGTAATACATCTGGCATAATACACCAAAACTAACAGCTGGCCAAGAACTACAACACTACAATAGTGAGTGAGTGTTTGTGTACAAGATTCAGTGCAGGTCTAGTTGAGGGTTTGGGTTATTGTTAGGTCATACTGTAATGTTAAGTTTGAATCAGCTGTGGAAGTTTATAAACATGTTTGACTCTTCAAATTCCATTTTTATATTTGCTAATCCAAGCCAATATCATTGTCAAAGACACTAGCTGCTTTTAAGAATTAGTGCCACAACATAGTGAAAGCACAAATGAGGTGTGGGAGAAGTATCTCTGGTGGGTCCACTGCTGAAAAGCATCTTGGAAAGAAATCTTGAGAGGTTTCAGAGTGTCTATTAGAGCTGTAATGCTGCCCCAGTTGTTGATGCCAACAGCACTTCATATCTTGTTAAGTGCAGGACTTTGAAACAAAGGATTGCAGCCTGGAGGAGTACTTTGGAAAGTGATTATTCAATTCAGCAGGCTGTGTAGACATTTTCAAGTAACCTAAATCACTGCAATTTTAAGTGTTTCTGCACTGTGTAACCTTATTTCCTTTTCTGGACTTCTGATCTGAAACCATGTAGACTACAATAAAATTATAACATGCCTCACTTATGAGGTGTCAAATGACAGAGCGGTTTCCCATACCGATTACAGTATATTCTGGCAGTGGTTCAACATGTTAGTAAGCAATAGGATAACTTTATGTGACACAATGGAGTAAAAAATACTCGAATGTTTCTAACAAACTGAAGTGTTTTGACCAGTCCCACATTCTTATGTCGCGATAAAAAATAAAATGCTAGTAAACCTATTTAAAAATGCCGAAGTCAAAGTACCAGTAAATCCAATAAAAATGTGTTTGTTAGAGAAGTTAAAATAATAACAGTTGTGCGGCCCTTTTTCGTCGAAAAATGCACACCCACATTCTCAAATACGCAGGCGTTAGAAAACACACTGTGGTCAGTCATATCTGGGATGAGTCTTGTACAAATAATCAGTTCAGTTTAGTGGCAGCTGTCTAAATACACACTGGGACTTTCTTACTATTACAGAAAATGCCAGTGGAAAGCTGACATTTCCACTCACTTCCTTGTGAGTGTGTTGCAATCGCCTCTTCACTTTACCCATGATACCGCTTGACCTCCAATCTGTCGATTGGCATGTCGACTGCTGAAGTAACATCTCTTTAAAGCCGTGTTTTTAAGTAGCATGAATGGAGCTGAAACAAATTGTGCTCAGCTTAATTCTGTATTTTATTAGGTCTGTCTGTCTGGATCAGCAGGGGAGCAAGCTACTGGATGTTGTAAAATGGAAAACACACACAGGGAGGCATTCCCTCCAAAAGACTATGGGGTAGCAGACTGCTAGCTAATAAACTGCAGGACATTACATGCTTGGGACCTTTATCATCACCTCTGTAAACCCTAAAGCATATTGGGGGTGTTTTGCCTTATATCCAACGGTATAAACAAAGGATTGCGACCGCCCAAGATCCCAAATGGTAGCAAAGTGGAGAGTATATGAGAATTTTCCAACTCATTCCATACATGGACCATCTTTGATAATATGCTTTAAAACAATTCATGTCAGAGTTTTGCTCTATAGGACAAATCTTTACAATTGTAAATCATATTAAGATATTTTATATTTTGGATTTACTGCATCACACAGATGCAACAACACATACAACATAACCACACACACACACACACACACACACACACTCATAGCACATTCTGTGTTACCTTTAGCTCCAGGTATGAGGGAATTGGTGCAGACGTCTGTAGAGGCAGAGATGTAGTTGAACACGGCTGCAAACACACAGAGAACCAACAGTCCCATCATCTCCCAATCATCGCTGACAACAGAAGAAGGTCCTGATTTTTGGATTTGCAGGTTGTTACTGTGACTGTATAAAGTATCTCATGTGCCAGTATGCACCTCCTGACAGTTGTAACTGACCAGAGGATCAGTGCAGCACTAATGAGCAAACATACTGCAGACAGGGTCATAACAGAGACGTGCTGTTGTGTATCAAACACACAGACACTCTCTCTCTCTCTCTCTCTCTCTCTCTCTCTCACACACACACACACACACACACACACACACGCATGCGCACAATTACACACACACACACACACAGACGCACGAACGCACACACACACACACACACACACACACACACTTGTTTATAGAGTCTTATCAGTTACTTGTCATAATATCAAACAACACTTAACAGAGCATTGCTTTGCTGTATGTCTTGCCCCTTGGAATCTGAAGCTGTGTTTAATTATACAATAACAATAATTAGTTCAAAACACAATTATTCTGATGAGACAATTCTCAGCAGTAGGGGACAAATAATATATTTATTTTTATTTATTATGTTTAATAATTTTCAAGTAAACCAGAACTTTGACTTTTAGGAATAATATTTCTGATATCCCTTTCTATTTGCTTCCTTGCCCAGTGCTCTCTTTATATCCATCGTTCATTTTCCATGAGTGTGTTAAAATACATGCACTATGAACTGCCCTAAAAGATTCCCACAGTGGAGTGTCCACAGCATGTTTACAATCTGAAATTGCGCAATGCTTTGCATCTGATAGATGCTTAAATTGCAGTAAATTTAAGAAGCGACTGGGGTGTTTTTTTTTTATCAACAAGGGAGTAGCACCTCTTGGCCTGCACATTTGTTCCTCCTCATCTTTTACTTTTCTTCCCACCCTTCAGACCACAAACCATTTATTGGGAGAGGTTTTTACACATGCCCAGAAACAAACAAACAGATGTATATTATGTACATGCACATATAGACATGCCCAAAAACACCAGACACAAAAAGTGGACATGCACAAATACAAAAATGCTTGCAGACACACAGATTCTTGCATAATTGCATCCTCTGGTTTGTCACTATGTGATGAAAACATACAGGGATTAGAGGTTTGGAGGCCTCGCAGGGGCTGAGAGAAAGGCAAGGAGGGTGGGTGGCAGAAAATGAGAAAAGAGACAGAAACAGGGAGAGATAGTGAGAACATATGAGGACTAATTGCTGAAGAAGACACAGAAAGAAAAAAGACAGAGTGAGCGAACAAAGAGGCATAGCTGGTTTGGAAGAAAGTGTGCTCAGAGCCACATGTCTTGGCACAAAGAGGGATTTCCTTATTCAAGAGTTATGCTTCCTGGGATGTTTTAAGCTCTCCATCAGTAAGGCAAGTCATCTGGGGTGTTAGTGTGCTCTGTTCTTTGAAATGCAGGGAGGGGTTGATGTTATCAGCAGACTATTAATTGAAAAAAACAACAACAAGAAGATTAATCTTAATCAGATGTGGACTCTTGAGTGAATGAAGTCGTCACTTTGAAAAGCAACCATTTTGAGGAGAGGAGTTAAATGGTTTTGCCTTTATTGTGGTTGGCCTGTTATAATGTCATTTGCATTTACAGACAAAAGTCTTTCAAATACACCCAATGTTGGCTGGAAAAGTTACAACACATTTTATTGCTTACAGTCAAGTTACAACTTGTTTCAATTGTTGCAAATACTTTGCTTTTCCAAAGAATTATTATAGGGCTGTTATACAATTGGACAAGTCATAGTCATCAATCAGTTCTTGTTGCTGATTGTAATGTTTGTTTCTTTTGGGTTATCTTTGAAAAACATTTTCACACACACACACACACACACACACACACACACACACACACAATATCAGCAAGTTTATTTTGGCTTCTACAACTTTTTGCTCCAAGCTTCAAAGTCTATATCATTCCTGCTATGGAATTTATTAACGCTGAGAGCTTTGTATTTTGGTACTGAGCTCTTTTATGGCTCTGGCGTTTGGTGTCGCAGTGTAGCTGGAGTTGTTTAATGACAGTTCCAAAGAAACACCCAATGCCAACAGTATGTGTTTGTGTGGCCAAAAGTGTTAAGAAAATAACAGATTTGTCAGGCCATAACATTATTTTGTTGCCCCTTTACACATTCAGCAACATTAGCATTCATTTTGAGTTTTATTTGTGTCCTTCTGATAAATGTAAGTCAAAATTTAATTCCCCTTCTAGCTACTTTTTAGTCTCCACCAACTCTTGAGGGAAATATCTGGCTCTTAAGCTTTTGGTCGACATTGTTCAATAGCTAGTTACTAACTTTGTCTGTCTGCAGCGTGGTGGTAAATAGGTACTATACAGTGGGTTTATCATAGCCTGTTCACTGAAAACACCTGCCTGCTACAACCAAAAATCAATGCTGTTAGTGAACCAAAAATGTAAAGTTGGTGGTTGGAAAACCAAAACAATGAGCTTAAAGATGCTAAAATGTTCAGTAGAGCTAAGGAGCACTGCAGAGTTGGGTGATGATTCTCTGATGCTTTATCATGACAAGGGTCACCTTTCACATACGAGTAGTCAGGTGATCAATTGTTAAAACAATTTTTTTATAGTTATCTTAAGGACGAGGATGCTGGTTAAAAATCCTGGAATCAGTAATCAACACCCCTTTGATGGCATTCCTCTCAGAGCACTTTGTTCTAAGTCAACATGGTGAGCAAACAATTGCAACATTTCAGCTGTTACTCCAGTCTTGAATGACTTAATTACTGCTTTAGATAACAAGATTTGTCAAGCGCATTTGATTCAAAAAATCATTTTTGGTTTTTAGAAAGATTATCCTCTGTCAGCCTTGGAAGGGATGCCTGTGGCTGTTTCAGCAGCTATTTATCAGATGGGCAGGAGTGTGCAAAAGTATGAACGCCGGTTACAAAGGATGTGCTGCAAGGATACATTTTGGGACCTGTCTTGTTCACCTTAATGCAGTTGATACTGTTTGTTACTGTGCAGAAATTATTATATTGTTGATTTTGTTGATCAGCCACTGAAAAAGTTCATGCTGTTTTCCAGATCCAGAAATTTTAATTATAATGATTTCTGTATCTCCACTCTGACTGGTTTTAATACTGAGAGGGTCACAAAATACTATTTTCTTTGTAGAAACAGGATTGTTGAAGCAGTTCTCCTCTCAGTTCTGAATTATCAACATGCTGGTGACTCTACTCTGAGGCCTCTAGATGTCTAAGGTGATTCTAATAACCATTGGGACTGTATCTTCAAAGCCCTTTTTAAAGAATTGCCATTATATACCTTATCTTTGCTGCTCTGGCACTACGGTCCACACTTACCATTCTTACATGCTCTAGTGCCAGAATGGATTTAGGAAATTGAAAATCAAAACACCATACCTCTCTATAACTTCAAGAACTTCTCAATTATTGTTCTCTACCTGCTTGTGAGTGTTTTCACTGAACCGGTTCATTGTATATTGTTCGATTTCCATTTTAAATATGTCTGTCCATCTTTTTTACTGGTTTCTGTAATTTCATTTTACTGTTAACAGGGTACTGATCAGCTAACCTAGCCTGTATACGGTTAAATAAATAATATAAATAAATAGATAACATAATCAGCTCCCATGTGCAGTAATACTGTGTGTATCTGTGTGTACCATCAGTTATTGATTATATTTTCAGTTTCTGTGGACTTTCTCGGTTACGCTGTTTCAGTTGGGGTCTGGGAAAGTGCAGCATTCCTACACTGTGTCCACATACCACACAAACACGCACAAACACACACACACACACACACACACACACACACATATATATATATACATAGGAACAACCCTGCTATCCTGAGGGCTAATTGTTTACATGTGGTTTAGATTGCGTTCTCTAATGAAGAAAGTGATTCACACTCTTGGATTGAGGGTTGTCTCCATAGTGGTTACCACACCACAAAACAGCCCTGTTTTCTCTACCACTTAAAAACTTATTTACAGCACTAGTAGTACCAATTGTATTTTACTGTAAAACAGCCAAAGTAACATTAACTGCCCACATGTGTTAGTGACAAATCTGCCAACAGCAACTTCAGCCTATAAAATGTTTGCCTGACGCACCAAACTCCTCTAATGTACTAACCAATTGTGGAAAGACCTTCTAAGTGTGGTTAGAACAACACATTCACATCCCACCTTCCATCTGAAAACTCATCTCACGTCTTTTCCCATGAAACACTCTTCCCACAGGATGATTTTCCCTTTTAACTCATTGTGCTTTAAAAAAAAACAAATAAAAGAAACCATACTCCCGACACAAAAGTGTGTAAAATAAGCAAACTCAGAATATTTGTTGTTGCCGACACTGGCGAAAGAACATCATGTCTGACCCGGGTGTGAACTGCATAACTGGGCACAAATGTCCACACCAAATCTTAATTCCTTTTCTACAGTCAGGCACTTTGCAGCATAAAATAGAATTGCCTTCAACTCAAAAATTTACAGCTTTTTTTCAGAATAGCCTTAATAGAGAGCCCAGAATAGAGAACAAAACCAGTTACACAAAAATAACCAACAAGAAAAATAAAGGGCTATGCACATTGTTTTGTACAGGATGCATCTGTTGGTCACGCAACATTTTAGGTGTATGGGATTTGGGTCACTTAGCGTGCTTGCTGGGTGGTGCATTAAATCATTGATTAATTATCCAAAAAAAACTAATATTATAATTAGAACATATAACATGATAAAAAAATATTACCTTTAACCACATTTGATAATACTATCATTCTTAACTGTACTCTATTGTTTTACATTGTGCTATTCATCAACTCCTTATGTGAGCCAGTATGGACCACGGTAAGTCTCGGCTGGTGCAGCCAAGACAAGCTCCTCACAACCCCTAACTCCCCTAGTTGTTGGTGACATAAGTAGCGCAAAGATTACATTCTTACACAATTAAAAGATATGGGACTTTTTACATGATAAGGAGAAAAGTGCCATTTCAGTGTTACAGCCAAGACCTGAACACAAACATTTGACTCACCTCTGTGGGCAGCAACACTTACAAAGGACACCAACCCCAAAAAACTGTATCAACCAAAATATATTTCATTAAGAAACCAAATAATACTACACATTAAGCAAAACTATGGGAGTCTGGAGGCCTGGCCTAACATAACAAAAGATGGGGGAAGTCTGGGCCAGCCACATAGCAGGCCGTCAGACCCAGAATATGCCCCCTGAACCTACCAAAAACAGTGCACAAACTAAACTGTCAACAAAAGCTGTGGAAACTAGACTACCAGATCTCCATCCTCAAAAGAAAGAAACACAAAAATAGAAACCAGAATAAAAGAACACTAAATCGTAAAAAGGCTGCTTCGTCTGGCAGAGACAGATCTACTGTACCCCCCCCAACCTTCCCTAAATGAGGGCCGGCCACCGCTTCATTCCCTGATCATGAACACCTGAAAAAAGATATAAAGAGACAGAAAGAGGGAGAAGAACACAGGAGAGGGGAGAGAATAACATTCACAGGTTAAAATGTAAAAAGATTAGCAGCTCATGTTCCATATGGCACCCATGCATTTTTTTTTTTTTAAAGGGTGTTGGCCAGATGGAGCAAATCCCCACACACATTGGACAAGAGGTAGAGTACACTGAAGATTGGCAATATATTATGCAGCCAGAAGAAAAGAAAGTTCTCTGGCATTCTGGGGACATAATCAACTTAAATGACTGCCCTGAAGGAAATGCTTAGGGTTTGCCTGGATGCTATTATCCATCTAAGAAATATAGAGTATAGAAATAGTTTCCAGAAATCTACAAATTAGTGTAATGTAATGTAATTTGTAAAGATTTTATCTTTACCTTCTAAAATTCCTCTTTATCATCTCATGGTATTCTAGTTTACTTGGACATTGTTAACCCTGGCCTGCGTTAAATAACAGAAAAAGCTACATATTCAAATAGTCCCATTGTTGAGACCAGTTACAAATACAACAATCATCTAAGAATTTGATGGTTGAGGTAATGCAGGCAGGTGGCCAAGTTCAACAATTTAATTTAAAAAAAGATATCAAAACCAAGTTTAGATTTTGATTCCACTAAGATATACAGGTAACAACTTTGTATGACTGCAGAAGGCTAATATTTCCCTTTGACACTATATTGACACAGGGTTTAACCTAGAGTGTTTGGCCCAGGCTCTCATATCTTCTATTTAGCATCGATACAGACAAGCTTGGTCCTCTGAAATTTTGACAAATTATATCTTAAAACATAAGTAAGTGGTACCTGCATGACAGATGAGATGCCCATTTCTCCTCCCCATGAAAAGATTATGTTTCTTCAACATCATTTGTCTGACATGGAAACAGTATGATGGAAAATAATGGTGTTGTGGTTGGAGTGATGGATGGGTGTTTACATCTGCCTTAAATTCTGTTGACATTGGTTCAATACCCAGCTCTTCCAGGAAGTATAAATTTTTAGGCAAAAGTCTGTCTTATTTAACCATGACCAATGACTTTCCCCATCCTAAAATAAACAGTTTTGTTGCTAAACCTCAACTTAGATTTTATTGCTTTAACCTAATCCTGAACCTAACAAAAGTTATTTTAACTGGTTACCATTATTTTACCTGTTTGGCATCATCGATATTTGACCAACAGGTGAATATCAAGTGATGCACTGAATGTAAGTTACATCATGTTCACAGCTCATAATGAGTTCCAGCTTGTGCTCATGCCATGAAATCTGATGTGACTGTGTTGAACAGACCAACTTTAGTATATCAAATGCCAGTTTTGTTGTCAGATTAATAAAACGTTAATTAACTATTCAAATGATGGGGGAGGAGAAAAAATACCCGAAACTATGAATTCTAAAAATAAAGCATGTACACCTCACTATGTAAACCGCTAAATCTCTGCAAAACTTTTCCATTTTTAAGAGATGTCATTTTTTCCAACAACTAGGAACCAGTCGTTGAAAAGAAAATCTTTTGCAGCCGCAATAACAAGCTTTGTTTTCTTAACAAAATGTTTTTATCCATCTTACTGTCTGCATTTCTCTTCAGTATTTTACTCCATGGCACTTGATCAAACCAAGTTTCTGGACACAGTTTTACTTTCTGGACAAAACATTTACACTCGAGGAAATTATAAAGGCAGCAGTAGCATCAGCAGCTGCACCACCACTTGTCTTTACCAAACAGTATAATATATGAATTCCAGAAGTAAAATTGCAGTCCTTTCGTCACTTGGTTCTTTGTTTTGACCTTTTATACAGTTTGGTAGCATAATGCCAGACTCAAAACTGATGCCAAAACCAGTAAATGTGAAATATGTGCAGTTACATCTGTGTATGCAAATGTGTGATGTTAAATCCATTGTAGCATGATGTACTGATGTGAGGCCTTATTTGCTGTATTTGCATCGTTTGAGCCGCAGCTTCCCAGAGAAAGTCCCTGGGGGAAATTTGATCAGATTCCCTGAATCCTATAAATGGAAACTAAGACATTTTTTTCTGAGTTTGAAAGCCCCATCTATTTTTAGAAAGGAGTGGGCAGGCACAACTCTGTACAAAGAGACATTCAGGTAGACAGACAGATAAATATATCGGAGACAGACATTCACAGGTAAAGAAAAACCCACCCGCCGTCTAGAAGTGAGAGAGCTTGTGCATTACTGAAATATAAACTAAACCACTATCATTACTACCTTTAGACTGGCAGTGAAATTACCGACTGTGTTTTCACTAGGTTTATCACAACTGATTTAAAACTGAATATTTTCATAATTACTATGATTTATCTTCAAAGTGTGGTGTTTTTGATGATGCTGGCTAGTCTACTTCTAAAACAAAAAATAGCTGTATAATACACATACACATTTTCTATAATTGTTTTGAGGAAAATAAATTTTGATGACACCGTGAAGACACTGCCAACATAAGACCCTATTCCAGTAACAAATCAAACATTTCAGATCATTTTCTCCTCCTTGACAACAAACAGTGGGGCAATTCTGTCTAATACTATCAACACACACAGACACTACTACATTTATCCTCATGAGAAATCTTTTAATCAAATTCTGATCTCACTGAGATTACAAACCCATCGCATTGTAACCTCTCTGGATTTAAGACACTATTTGGAGTGAAGATCGATTGCGCAAACTGCTTTATCTCACTCTCGGTGAAACACTGGATTAGCAAGGTAGCTGTAAGCCGCAAATTGTCGTGTGCAAGTAGTTGGCAATATTAAAAAATATGAGTCAGATGGGTGTTGAGAAAACCACCTTTGGAGTCCTCATCGCTTCTCACGACTCCACCTTACAGCTTTGGATGTCACACTGTTTTTTTAGCATACCTCATCCAGACCTGTGGTTGCACTTTAATATTAAAAATCCATCCTGTTCTTCATGATTGACTTGAGCTTAAATTCATCCTTTGCGAGTGTCTCAACTACACCTAAAAGTCTGGGAATAACCTGCTGCATAAAACAAATAACAACTGGGGAATCAACAAAAGTTAATCATACATCCCATTGTACTAAATTGTTTCCTCCACTAATTTATCAATATCTTAATGTTCAGCAAAGACAGACCACAGCAAAGCAATTAGATCCACAATCTCTTTCATTACAAGCATGTCTACAAATACATGTATGTGTATTTATCATGTGTTTATTGTAGTGGCTCACCTTATTGCACAACAACAAAAGAACTACCCTGACCTATTTGAGTTTTGTGATTTGAAGATTAGTGCCAACATCATATATCAAAGGTTTAAAACATTTTAAATTATATTTTTTCTAATCATCATTGGGTTAGTGGACATGGTCACACTTTTAGGATATTGCTAACCACTGATGTTTACTTAACATTTTGTACTCTAGTATGCACACCAGACAAAGCCGGCTGCCAGAGACACAGACAGATTTAGGTGCTAATCACCTTGTCAGTCGTTGGATAAGGGGATTAAAAAAACAAACTGTGTCTTTCTTCCTCATCAGGTCTTGTGTGAGCATGTGCTGATGGGCCAGTTACTATAGCAACACATTACATACAGCTGAAAGCTTTATTCAAACATATAATGAAAGCAAGATAATTTTACAATTTTGTGTATCCTGTCCCTACGTGATTTTGTTCAAGTCTGATTTTTGGTTAGCACACAGAATAGCTGTTCATTGTAATAGTTCTTTTGGCTATTTGATTCATCCAATTAGTCATTTTGGTCATTTTAAACGGTCTGTCAAACACAGCCCATGTACAGTTTGATGGAATAAACAGAAAATAAGATGATGGAAAAACCTTTAATGGTATTTTCATGTCACTGTGGACAAGTTAGGCTTTTGGAGAATTCCCCTCGCTCCCCTGAACACATCGTGAAAGTGGTTTGGTTGCAGTTTAAAAGCTTCCCGGTCTTCTACATCAGTGTCTTGGCAGCATGGCCTGTTTGTTTCACGCTAAGTCTTTAGAGGGTGACTGAATGACTGATTTCAACATCAACGTCTCACACGCAGACACAGACACATATGTATAACCACTTCTCACAATCTGACTGCAAGGTGACCTCAGTTCACCTATGAGTTTACAGTTTTATTTCTTTTTATGTCTCATTTGTAAATAGCAGATGTGGAATTGAGATCTTTTACTTAAGTAAATAATACCACACTGTAAAAACACTCCATTACAGCAAGCCCTGCATTCATAATTTTACTTAAGTGGAAGCACAGAATTATTAGCAAATGTACTATCAAAACATAAAGTGGCCATTAGGCAGCAAAAGGGATTTTGTTATAGTTTGATAATTAGCACTGATGCATCACTGTGAAAACAGTATTTTACTATAATATGGTAGACCAGGAGCTAATTTAACTATTTTATACAGTGTTGTCTAGTCTAATCTATAACAATGTAATCATATTTTATAAGTTGATCTCTTGATTTCAAGGCATATGTGTAAAGTATGAACCAGAAAAGTAACTGGTAACTTCCGCTGTCAAATAAAGTGTACAATATTTTCCTCTGAAATGTAGTGGCAAAGTACAGCACAATTTTACTTAAGTACAGTATTCAGTAAGTAATCACTTTCGCACAGGTGAGGACAATGAAAGGAAAATGATATGATAGACATTTTTACTTTTACAAAACAGCAATATAATCCTCAAATTAAAACTACACAAATTGTTGATGCAAAATGCACCTGCTGAACGAGTCTAAATGACGAGTGGTTGCAGCAAAAAAAAAAGCATCATCCTCCCCATAGTTAAAAGGCTGTAGATTTTCCCTGTTTTCCCAAATTAATTCCTGGTGTCTGATATGAACTCTTGCTCCGTCAAAGAGTGAAAACAATCCATCTGGTAAAAGCTGTAATCCAAATATAAATGTTAAACTTCTCTGAACACGGCAAGTTATCACAGTTTCTCTTAAAGTTAAAACAGCTGATAGAGTTTGGAGCTGCTGCATTGCTAAACTGATTAATGTTGAAAGCGCATTTCTTGATTTTACATTTTCATTTTTTTACATTTTTTAAGTTATTGATTAATGTTTTAACAACATGATTAATGAGCTTTTACCTTACTCTCTTGTTTTAGTGGACTCGGCTACGAAGTAATGTCATAAAGGTCATAAATTATAACAATAGCAAATACTCACTAAAAACAGACTTTAAATTAATAATAATAATAATAATAATAATAATAATAAAGATTTTATAATGACAATATACTACAAATACACCTAAATGTTCAGTGACCTATATGCTGTTTTTGTGATTTCTCACAATTAAAAAAAATTACTTTTAGAGGAGAATACTACAAGTCCTTGGACTCAAACTGAGATCTTTATTTTTATGGCTTTTTCTTCACAGCATAAATCACTGACACAGAAAATTAAATTTGTGGTGGATGACTTATGGAATGACAACTGAAGGCTGCAGCAACTTTTGAAGACTGAGGTTGGAGCCACTAGTGTTGCTTTAGGCACGGCTAGTCCTGCATGTGTGTGTGTCTTTAGCATGGATTTGATATTCTCTGGTGGGATTCAGAGTTACAACAGCAGCCATAACCATTCCTTTCATGTATGCTGCACAAATTTGCTCACCTTACTGCTGTGTAACTACAGGAAAACACAAAAACTGTTTACCCCTGTACAGCTTCATTTTGCTGCATGAAAATGATCCACAGGATCTACTCTGGTGGAGCAAGCAGCAGCCTGTATTACAGTTTGTAACATGATGTGTGGGCTGAGATCATGATGTGTGGGTTGAAACTGTGATGTGCGGTTTGAAAAGCTGCTTGAAATATGGGTCCATGTCTGTGACAGTTTGAGAGAAAGACCTACTCTGCCCTGTGTTCTCACAATTACCCTATAAATCCTACCAAAGGGTGAATTGTTAAACTGTGACAAGAGGAAGGGTGGAGAGGCACATTCTTGATGGTGTATATCTAAAATGAACTGATTCCAAATGAGAACTGTTAAAAAAGAATTTGATGTAGTTACTAAGAGGCACTGTAAACTGGTCATGTTACATAACCTGACCTGGTTGATAAAGTGTAAAGATAAAGATCTAATGTTGGTGAATCTTTTCTGCATTTTCCTGTTTTGTTTTGTCATCTATGATACAAAAGTATCCATTAAACATTTAGAAATTTGCGATTTTGGAATCCCCTTATAAAAATACATTTTTCTACAACAGAGAGCTATTACATACAAAATCTTTTTTTGAGATCAAATAACATAACTCTTCTTTTACTTATAGTCCCCTTTTACATTTGCTCCATGTAGTATTTATTTAAATGTTCCTAATATTTCTTTCTCTCTGATTTTCCATATTTTTTCCCTCATTTGTTCTCTCTCTGGTGAGGCGGAAAAAACCTTTTCTATATGGCAGAGAGAAGGAGGAAGAAGGAAAGACAAATCAACATTAAGTTGTCGGAAATGAAATCCATCCTCATACACAAACACTTATACAAATGAATATACACACACAGCCTTGTGAAGGCCACATCCAGATGATCTTAAAGGCCTAGTAGGTTCATAACACTGAAGTAGATCTAAAATGTATTTTGGGCCAAAACTATGTAGTGCTTTGTAAACCAATAGTAGTATTTTGAAGTCTATTCTTTGGGAAACAGGGGTTGGCTAAAGGACAAAGAGGCTTTCAGGGTCCCGTGACATACAGTGTAACCGCACATTCATCTATTTCATGCTAACTGTCTGTGTGTCATACAATCAAGATTTGGAATTCTAATTATAAATTCCTATATTTGTGTTTTTTGAATATCTGACCTCTTTGTCCCAGGATGCGTATGGTGTGTGCTTTGGGTCTCCTTTTGGCTCTGCTGCAGCTGTCCACTGCTCTGCTGCTGGCAGCCTTCAACATCCAGTCATTTGGAAAGACGAAAGCCTCCGACCAGACTGTGATGAACCACATCACCGAGGTCTGAAACTGCACCTGGCATGCAGTTTTGCTTATTTGTTTTTTCTAAGACTGTATCTCGGCACAAATTTCCCACATATAAAAATAAGATAATATATAACATTTTTCCTACACTTGACTAGAGTTCCACTGTAATGATAGACATCACAGAAAAAATATAAGAATGACATCAAATTGAGTTTGAATACTGTATTGTTCAGAGTAAATCTGAGATTGAAGAAGCACATACACATTAGTGTGGAAAGTCCACACTAAATGATATGTTGAAACTAGTTAGTTTGATACTAAAACCACGTTGATGCTTGGTGGCACTACAGAGACGTCTAAGTTACTCTGAGTTACTCTGACGTAACGTCCACACTAACCAAAACACTGTAGCAGAAAATTATGTTTTCACTTCCTGTGAAACTCATGAACCGATGGTATAGGTGTAAATTTAAGTTAGGCCAACGTTGAGACTATTTCAGCTGATGCAACCTTTAAAATGTTAGTCGCATTCCGACCTAACATAGATATTATGCTTGAATCAGAATCAGAATCAGAATCAGAAATACTTTATTAATCCCAGAAGGGAAATTGCTTTTTGATACAGTTACAATGCTCGATAAAGTTATTGAAAAAATAATAATAAACAGTAGAAAATAG
>JAVQJD010097946.1:0-10590 GCA_036023655.1 Nannoperca australis | reverse complement strand
TATCCAATCTCTCAACTGACTGCAACTCTCCTTCAAAAACCCACATTTTGAATGGAGCCTGAGGGGTCTATATAGCTGTAAAACCTCGCGGCAAAATCTGAACCACTTCCCAAAGCAATCACATGGTACAGCCGGGCAGTGAGGCTTCAGACTTCATCATTTTTGTCTCCTCCCCTAAATGAAGCAAGGCTCGATACGCGCTTCACGGAAACGCCCCCTTCATTACTTGACACACGCTTTGAAGCCTCGGCAGATCTCTTAACACCACTACCTTTTGTTTTTTTCAGCTGTTTCTATGCTTGTACTCCTGGTCTCCTCCTCCCGTGTAAGTACCCTCCAGTTCTGCAAATGAATTCCGTCACTCCAGCTGGTCTGTGTTTGGGTCCTTCATGCTACCAGATGTCGTACAGTGAAAGAAATCTGTCAGAGAATAGGGTTATGTTATAATAATTGTATCTGGAAACTATGTAGTAACAATTTCCAACATTTTCAAAGAATACATTTCGTACAAATTTATTTTGTAGGCTTACCTTGCCTTTGTAGCTTACTACTTCTCTCCTGCCGCCTCTTTCTCATAAATGATTACAAAACAGTAGGTTTCCAAAGTTTCGGTATATTGTCTTGTATAGGACTATACATATGTTTAATGTACTAACGGCTCCTTTTTTGCAAGGAAATATTAATCTGGCTGACAAAAACCCAGAACATAACCAACACTGATACTGACATACCCATACAATGAATAAAATGGAGGCAACCAGAATAAGACAAAGGCCAACCAAATAAATGAAACAGGTGCACGAGACACAGGTGAGTACAACAACAAAAAAAAGAGGGAAATCGGACGACAGGAAATATACAGAAGACAAGAACACAGACGCAGGATTTCAAAAATAAAATGGGAAATATAATCAAAAGTTTATGGACCATGACAAGACCATCTCCTGCTTTCCCCAAAAGATCAGACTACCCTTTCAGCAAAAAGAAAAATGTCTAAAAATGATCACGTTGGTGTTTGATTTAGTATGAAATGTTAGAGTGCTGGTGCATTTAAATACAGAAATATTCTACAGCAAGCCAGCAAAACAGTGTGTGGTGCCACAGCATTCATGACGAGGAGACCATCCTGGTGAAGCAGCACTGGTCTCCTTTCTTCTGTTTCTTTTCCGACAAATTGAAAGTGAGATTTTTGTTTACAATGGAGAAGAAAAGATCCTTCTACACTCCCTCTGCAAAGTGCCCGTGGGACATGACAAGCCTTGGACCCATCACTGGCTGCGGCTCCATCTCTGTGGAATGATGCAAATGATGACAAATTCCTTCATCCCTCATCATGCGTGTGCAGCTAATCGGTGTAACACACAGGGATGGGCGCGTCTTGGCACTTGGCTGAGGGGCTTAGCTGCCTGATTGAATCATTCAGAAGTGGCCTGTTATCAGACTGCTGTCAGGCCGCTGTGTACTCTCCTCTGGCCGCAGCCTCCATTCCCTTACATTCTCTGCTGCAGTGTGTGTGATGATGAAAGCACATTATTCCCATTTGTCACAGGATGAGCGTGTCAATTCCATTCAGCTCGTACATGTGTCAGTGTCTGACAGAGGACTGTGCATTTGATATTTCTGTGGCTAGAAGACAGTCTGATAACGGCAACACAGAACGTCATGGCGGCTCACCACCACGACACATATAGAAGCTTTACTTGCTGCTACGCCAGAGCTTTAGTGGGAATGCACACACTGTAGTCAACTACAAGCATGTAACACTAAAGCATAAAACAAAATCAATGATCTTCCTTTTCGGCTCATTTTTAAACTCTAAACGTCTTTCCATATGGGCTTCACAACAGACCAACAGAAACCATTGCTCTGCTCTTTAAGAGGACAAGTTGTGAAGAAGACAGTCGCATCCACCGTAGATGGTTTCAGTGTCGTCCTTCTCTGGTCAACCAAAAGCCCCTCTACTATATTCTTATGTTCACAGCTGCTGCAGAATTTTTATTTTTTATATATATATACTGCCGGTAAGTTTGGCTGACAAAGGAAAAGATCCAGTGGCTTTTGTCGTCATCTAGTATCCTGTGATTTCTAGAGGCATAATGCTGAACTTTATCCCTCCTTCATTAACATTCACCCACTCCTCACACATCCACATCCAGCATGTCCCTGCAGAGAGGATGTGCTGTGTTTTTAGAACTGCAATCTCTGTTATCACAACAATGTTTCCACATAGCAATGGCTTTCCCCAAATCACTGGGGATTTTAAGTTTTTTTTTTTTTTTTTTTTTCTCTCCCCCACATTGACAGCTGATTGGTGGTGAGAAAGAGACAATTTTCTTATTAAGCTACACTTGTAAAAATACAGTCTGAAGTTTCCCAAACCCAACCATAGACTGTTTATAAAGATGGACGACGTGTCTCCACTTCCTACTGTACAAAAGTGAATACCCCAGATACAGGAGCTGCCATCTTCTGCCGGTGACATAATTTGGAGCAAGAGTCTGCGCAGTTTTATCAGGTTCCCACTTGCCTGTCTTGAGGTTTGTCTTGTTACTGTTATTGCCTGTTGTGAGTTATATTGTGTAAATTAAGTTTCTTATTTAAAAAAACAGTATCAAGTTCCTGCCTATATACCCACCTGAACCAATCACAAGCACACTCAGTTGTCAATCATGACATGTTTGGCCCATGTCCCATCTGCTAACATGGACTGGGAGGGGTTTACTGCAGCCAGCCACCAGGGGGCGACCGAAAAGTGTTTTAGTTGCCTAAAGGTGCCAGTATACTCCAGCAGAAGTGCTTACTGGATGGTTGGACATGCTCTGAAGCTTTTCCCCTTCCGCACCTTTCCAACATTGACATTGAAGGGGCTGTGTCCGTTTGAACTGTCTTTCAGCCATTCACTTTTCATGTTAATGCTGCTTTGCAGGAGTGACTGAAAATGTGCATCCTTATTATCCCCATATTTTAAGAGTTTGCCTTTGAGTGGCGTTCCGAACTAGTTCTTTGACTATACCTCAATTTTAACCCTGACAATAGCTTCTCTGCCATAACTGCAATCTGTCCCTAACCTTAACCGGACTGCCATACAGCTATGTGCAGATATTGGTAAAGAGAGATAAACACTCAAAAGACTCAAAAAAACACTGTAATTGAACATTATCTGGTGATCTTTAACATTTGATCATTTGGATGTATCAGTGATAGAACATATGAAAAATGGTATTATATTCCTGTGATACTGTGGATACAGATGCAATGAATAATGGGCTTTGTCTTTCCATTGGAGTTATCATCCATTTACTTAAATGGAGACGCACAGTGATGAACCTGTGTTGGGTTTCACATATCTATCAAGGCAGGATTTATCACCAGAGGGCAGTAGTACGTCACTACTGAGCGCCGCCTGAGCTAAATCCATCCAGAATAAATCACACACCAAGATGTGTCACCATTTAGAGTGGTGGAGAAGAAAAGCAATAGTCTCAATACTTTACAACCTCTTAATATGCCTTAATAGCAACACTCTGAGAATTGATTGCACTATTAAAGAGTTTTCTGCCATTTCTAATGCTAATTAACCATAACAATAAAAAAATCGAATCTTTTAAAAAATCTTTTTTTGTTGAATTTCGACCAGCAAACACCAAAAGAACTTCACTCCTCTGCAAGTTGCGGACTCTTCCTGCGCCCAGATGCCGGCTCCGCCCGAAAAACTCTCTCCTGTCCTTCCAATTAATTCTCACCCATGGCCAGTCTCATCTCCTCCGACATGGCAGGACAGGGCCAGCCGTGATGGATGTGACATTAACGGGAAATGAAGCCGGGGAGATGCGACGCCCCAGTCCAATAGTGGCATTTGTCACTGCCCTGGTCATGCAGATTGGGCCAGCCTTGCCAACTGACTAAGATTAATGATGACGGTGGCCCTGTCTTTGTCTCCCTGTGTGGCTTCCCCAAGCACAGCACAGTCTCCAAACATGACCCGTCTCATATTAACCCCACGCAGATCCGAGACACAACATGCACCCCGCCATGTAAATATTGGCTCCTATTGCATCACTTTCTTTCATATTAATTTTGAGTGAGTGGTGAAGTTAATTCATGTAGACATATTTAATTTCAGTCTGGTAATTATGGCCAGATGATATTCTTAGAATAAAAACGCAAAAAATCAAATAAACTCGGACTCCACTCCAAGCTTGACCACATCCTGGTTTGTAATAAACAAATGAAATAACCTTAAGCACCATGCACCGCTGCACAGAAAATGGCTTTTCCCTGACAGATGAGGTAGCTGGGGCAAGCTCAGTTGGATGGGGGATTGGGCCGGTAGTATAAGACTTCAGGGATGCAGCACATTCCCCTGGTCATCCATCATTCGCTGACACATCCACTTATATCTGCACCACACATAAATACAAATGTAATCCTCTGTTTGATCAGCAATCTGGCAATTCCTTTACAACACACGCTCTGGCCTGGTCTCCCCCTGCACCTGTCTGTGTTTTGTGTGTGCACACATGATTTAAATCAAATTAAAGCGCTAGTTTTGATTAGCAATTTAAGAGAGTTTGAAATATAATGCTGACTTCATCTACACAGCAACAATATTAACCAAAATAATTGTACATACAGGAGCTGTTGCCACTTGGAGATCTAAACCTAAGAGGCTTCGTACGGCCTCACAACCAGTGGGGTATTATCATGAAACAGAAACGACACAAACGAGTGGAAATAGCTGAAGTTTTATCATGCAGGTTTGTTGATTTTCTCAGGGCTGCAGTCAACACGTCAGAGGTCGAAATAATAAGTAGTTTCAAGATTCATACCAAGAGTCCAAACCAAATTGAGACCCAGTGAGAAAAAGACCAAAACAATAAAACAGACTTTCATGAGTTGTGCAACAATATATTGAATGTACACTAATATCCACACATTGGATAATTAAACTACACGTCTAAAATGAGAATGCTTGCTTGTTGCATGGCACTATTGATGATGTGCATTACCTGCACTAAATGAGCAGCCTCTCCAGAACGTTTCACAAGCAGCCAGAGATGCTGGGCAGGAAGGTTTTTTTTAAAGCCAACTGGTTTGACTGTTCTAGATGAGGCCACTGGTTCAGAGCTAGACATCTGAGTCCAAACACTAAGAGACGCAGAGACCGAACTCTGCTACAACCCTGGATTTTATTTTTGCATTCGTTGGTTTTAATTGATTGTTGTTCAGAACATTTGACCAATGTAAAGTTTATTTTAGTCTTAACATACTAACAAAACATCTTAACTATTTTTTTTCATTTACACATGCATGTATTCACCTGTATGGTTGTATGTGACAAACACAAACTTGT
Organism: Nannoperca australis; assembly: GCA_036023655.1. Lineage (NCBI taxonomy): Eukaryota > Metazoa > Chordata > Actinopteri > Centrarchiformes > Percichthyidae > Nannoperca > Nannoperca australis. Next base: position 5,237 of record JAVQJD010097946.1, on the reverse strand, counting down.
TTTCAAATTAATTTTAAGTTAGTATGATTAGCATATACAATTAACATAACATAAAGTTCTTTCAAATTAGCTTTACCTAGACTATACTTAAACGCTGCTTAAACGTGAATGCATCAGTAAAAAGAATCAATTAATATCATAATAGTGTCAAGACAAGAGTGCATATGTTTTCTGTACATTTTGCTGATAATGTTTTTACCCGGGTACCATTTTAACTGTGGGATTTTCATTTGTCATGGAGTACTTTTACATTATGTTATAGCATCCTTTATTTACAGATCTCAATACATCCTCCACCACTGCGTAGTTACAGCGGTCTGTCAAAAGGTAAATTAAGAAAGTAGGGCATTAATGTGCACCCTCATGTACTTTGTCCATTGTTAAATTAGGCCACTATGTGACCATACAATGCACAAGTTAAAGAACATACACACAGTACGTCCAGTGGTTTTTCGAAAAATGAAACTCTATTTCCTCTCACTGTGTATTTAGATAAGAGTTGAGACATACTGGTTGTATTAAATATCTCATGGTAGTAACCCTAAATCCAAGCATCCAAGTGCACTACACTTTTTACATGATTGATGTTGTAAAATCCAGGGAGGCAGAAATAAACCTTCCAAGTAGGAGTTTGCTGATTTGATGAAATTGCATACCTGCTTTTCTTAAATGGTAAAGCTTCGTCATTCTATAAATATGCAGGTTTGTCATGTGCAGATGCTCATTTTTCAGGTCTGCCAATTTTGTTTCTGTGTAATTTTAACATGTTGAATGCACTTTTGGGGTTAATATACAGGCGAATGATGTCAAGCACGTAGATCGGTTCACACTAAGAAAGGATGATGGGATTTATTTGTTAAAGCGGTCACAACTTAAGAAAATCAAATGACAGTTCTTGGTTTTCTTCACCTTCTTGTGTGTTCTTCTTGAGTGTATAAACTCCATCTGGCTTCCAGAAAATTGGCATGTAGTTCAAAAGTACAAAGCAGTAATCTTACATCAATTTGTGTGATAACCTCAATACAGAACTTTTTAGGAATGCAATATTTTATGTAATTTCCCTGAATTTTCCTGGAAACTACTTTGGTGCTAATTTAGGAAAGGTTCCATTTAGACACAAGAAAATACATTAGTTGTTCATTTATAGTATCAACCTTGTCTTCCATATATGTTTAATTGTACTTTTAAGTACAAATGTCATGTTTACATTGTTAGCTGACCTACTGTGCACTTATTACAGTACCAGTTCATCAGAATTAAATAACTGAAACTGTATTAGTTGAACAGTTTCTTCTATAATTAGTACCAAATAAATCTAGAAAATGTCTTACAAATAATTTGGGAATTATGCAGAAATTACACACCCCTAAAATAAAGTCTTCCCAACTTTTCATACCGTACCAGAAGGTATGACACTCCTATACCATGAATATTAATCTGCAGATTAATACAACTGGAAATTTACCGTAAAAAAAACCTACCTGCTGTAACAGAGAAATTGTTGTCAATTTGTAATAAATAATTGTGCACATTTTACTACCTATATATCCATGCAAATACAATTAAAATGAATAAATTCAACAGCATACCTTTTGAGTCTAGTTTATTTTGTTAGATGTCAAACGTTTTCTTTTTGTTGGTTTTATTTTACCATAAACCCAAAATGATGAGGGTGGAGCACTCACTGCTGCTGCACGGATGAATAACTCATTACCATCCATGCATATTTGTAAATCTCTCATGCATGTGTCCAGCACATCCCAGATGCTGCGGAGTCATCTGCCCTGCACGCCTCCCCCGCTGTGAGGAGAACCAAGCCTCCATGCTGCTGGCGTAAACGCACACAAAAGAAAGCTTGCCCCATAGCTTGGATTCTTAAAGATACAGAGCAAATCCTCGGGTGATCTTTCTGTAACTCGTATCCTTAGTTACTCCTCTTCCTCTCAATAATACATTAAACAACAAACTTCTTTGTTAGAAAAAATCAAAAGAGCTGACTCTCTCTTTCATTGCCTGGACCTGTGGAGCAGCACACTCTCCCTGCTATGTCCAAGCTGCTGCTCTTCACCTGAGGGTTGGGCGAACTTCATCATGGCATGACAGTAAGGGGAAGAGCTAAGAGGTGGGGGGATGAGTGGTTTGCTTAGTATTCTTGATGACCCCTTTTATGGTAGGTGGATCGATCTCTTGCTCCACAACCAACATTCCCCCGTGCGGTTGATTTGGCACCGCCATGTGTACTGCAGGACCCGGGGGGTGGGGGGGTGGGGGGGATGACACCGTCTCTAGCTTAGTTCGGGAGAAGGTAAACAGTAACGCCTGCCAAGAGGGCCCAGGGGAACAGGCCTAATGTGGCCGGGGTGGTGGAGCAGAGAGCTCCCTCTCCGTCCCTAGGGGATATGAATGTTGATTAAACATGTGCTCAGCCTTGGATATTGAGTAATTGGACGTGGAGCAAATGTCAAGCGTTTGTTAATTTCAGCATTATGCGGGGGTTTATAGTCTGATCAGTGGAGGGAGCCGGGCTGAGGGCTGATGAGATGTGAACGGGAAGTTGAGGGTTGAGAGGCCTAACAAACACACCCTCGCTTTTAAAAGGCAAACTCCTGTGTCCTTCATCGTTAAAAATGCAAAAATAGTAGCAATAGTCTATGAATAAGAAGTACTTGGTGTGTCTCCGCATGCTACATCTCCATGACCCTGGTCAAAATAATGAGATCAAAGCCATTAAAATTATCTTATGATATTAAAAGCATGTTAATATATTGAATTTTGTGCAGTTTCCATCGCAATCGTATACTTTCATGCCGGTATGGTACTGCCAGGCACCCTGAACATAAGGACTGATTCCACCTATGTTATTGTCATGTATGTGGTGTGATGACATCCTATATGACTCTGTCCTCTTGAAATTATCTTTTATATATTACTAAATTGTTTCTCCAAATGAGTGGATTTTACAAAACCAAAAGATTGTGACACCAGAGACCAAAGTTTACGAGTTCAGAGTCTTTGCATGGGCAGGTTTATGCAACAAAAGGAATTTGATTAAGGATAGAGAAAGATCATGTCTCATGTTTCAAGGCACAATCTTTCCCTTACCTTAACCAAGATACTGCTAATGCCTAAACATAATTACAAAAAGTTAAAAGTATAAATAACAATGCTGAAGTATTGCAAGAATACATGTACAGTACGGAAGACAAATAAAATCCATTATTAGTTGCAAAATGTTGTTACTAAAGTGAAAGATCACTAACAAACAGCATCTCCTTATAGTGTTAATAGAAAGCTCAATCTGTAACATCCTTCAATAGGTATTTGCTGTTGTAAACCTGTTCTATCAGTTAATCTTTGATCCAAAACCAATGGCGGTGGAGCTGCCATGCCAGGCCTGGCCGTCGGGCGCAACTTGATGTTCTGTGTCTTGCTTAAAGACACTTGGACACATGGACAGGAGGAGCCAGGGATCAAACCACCAACCCTGCGACTAATGGATGACCTGCACTACTCGCCCCTTGCGGCACAACCCCCCCCCCTCTTAGAGCTCTACACATCAATGAGGCACACTGTTGCATTGGGTGACATTTTCCTTCACAACCATGTTTTAAGATATTGCTGGGCTTTTTTTAACTCAGACTATAGCTAGCAGCTCTGTGAGGTTGCAATGCTAGTTGTAAGAAAGAAATGGAACTGTTAGATATGTATTTTAAAGGTCCATCTAGGGACAGGCATTGCAAAATTAGCTTTGGCTATAAATGTTTTGGTGTGTGGTATTGGTTTGTGCTACATATTTGTCCCTTTACAAATAAACATTAAATAAATTAATATATAAATAGCTAAACCAAACTACTTGACAGATCGTTTAAAAGATTTAATGATAGTGCTAGATGAAAACTTCACCAAGACCATGGATGTCTGCACCAAATTGCATAGTAATTCATCCAAAAGTTGTTGAAACATCTCACTCTAAACCACAAATGTCATCCTCAGGATGGTGCCACGTGAAAAGTCAGGGGATCATCAAAGTCATCATGATTCATCCTCTGGGCAACATGGCTGTCTGTACAAATATGTGTCCAAATCCACTTTGTAGATATAGTGACATTTCACTGGATATGTGAACATTTTGACTTCCTGGTAGGACCAGAGGATAGAGGAAGGTGGATCACCAAAGACAGTAGGCTTCATCTTCTGGGCATAGTAAATGTCTGTACATTTCATGGCATTCCATCCAACAGTTGTTAAGATATTTCAGTCTGGACCAACGTGGTGGACTAACTGACTGATGGACATTGTCCTCCATAGAGTCATGCTACTTGCATGGCTAAAAATGAAACTGTATTTCTGAGCCCTATTCAAAGATGAACTTTTTCAGTAGGATCCAATGTGCTTGGTGCTGAGAGCCACATACAGGTTAGGGAAGTATTATGAGACGAACTGAACACATTTTTTTTCATCTTTTCATTCGATTTGTGAATTTTCTTTGTAGCTTGACGTCTATTGTAAAATATGTGTAAAGTAAAAAAACAACAACGCCTATCCTTGATAGAAGCATGGATGGCAGCGTTTGGTTCATACTGAAATATCTTGACAATTATTTAATGGATTGCTATGAAAATGTTCACACACACCCATGGTCCTCAGACATGAATGTTAATGACTTTAGTGATCCCCTGACTTTTCTAGCACCACCAGCAGGTCAGTGTTTTCAATAATTCACCAAAATATCTAATTTACTGCATGTATTTGCACCAAAATGGCTAAAAATGTTCATGATTCCCAAATGATGAATCTTTACGCAGACTGAACAAAAGGCATTGTTGCCCACTGTCGGATGGGATGCTATTAAATTTGATTCAGGCATTTATGTTCACTAAATGATGAATTGTAATATATTTGGTGATCCTCTGACTTTCATTTAGTACCATCATCAGGTTATTAAGTTTTAAGATGATATATATAAAACCTATAGGAAGGGCGTAATGCCAGAGCAGCCTACTACTCATTATTAATAGAGGAAAATAAGATCATCCCCAGGTCATATTCCTATAGATCTCAGTTGTAACGACTTCATGAGCTTCTTTAATAAAAACATTTCAACAATCGGAGACAAAATTCAGCACCTCCTGCCCTCAGCTAGTACTGATCTTCAAACACAGGAATCTTAGAAGCAACTGTAAAACCTGATATACATTTAGACTGCTTTTCTCCCACCAACCTTAATCAACTAACTT